>JASAMY010000837.1:0-127262 GCA_030248085.1 Paralinhomoeus sp. GSCO2_6 | reverse complement strand
GGTACTGACGTGACGGCGTCCACTGCGCTGGCGTGGGCGTCGGCGTCACTTCGTCCGCGTAAAAGGCAGCGCTGGCCCACGGATCGCCACTCCCTCTCTGCACTCGTACATCTCATTCCTGCCTCTTCGTCTCAAGTCAACTTTTTTTGCGTATTTGTGCGTAAGTGCAGTATTTGCGTGATTTTAAATCGTGTTGTCACTGTCGCCACTGTCGCCGTCACTGTCGCCTGTCGCTGGCTGCGTTCGTGTAGCACTTTTTATTTAGTACGTTGGTACTTGCTGAACTGGTCTGCAATACGCTGTTAGCGTTAGCGCCTGTCGTAGAACACAGCGGTGCAGGCAGGGCGCGTCGCAATTGATTTTTAGCCTCAAAATGATGGCATAGATGCACGGTAAGTTGAATCGAATGTGGTTGTGGATGTGCGCTTGGATGTGGATGCGTCAATTATTGTTTCGTTTTTTTTTGTAGTGCGTTTTTATTCGGGAATACCTCTCTAGGTGTCACCGGGTGGCACGATTCTGGGTGTTACCGGAGGCAGACCCTCTTTGGGAGGGGCAGTGGAGAGATACACACCCAAATGATATTCTTTGCTTTGCCCGGTTGCTTGGGCTTAGCTTTGGCTTAGCTTCGTCGTTGGCAGCCGTCGCCGCCTGGTGCTGCAGGTCACGCGTGAGCGAGCGCTTGTTGACACGCAACTCCGCCTCGTCCCTGAGCAGGGCGGGGAGTACTCCTCTCGTTTCGCACTCCTGAACAAATGTCGCGCCACGCCTGAACCACAATGAACCAAAAGTGGCAGGACAGCCCCAGTCACTGCGGCCGGCAGCAGACGACGCTCCTCCAAATGTTGGCCCAGCATCAGAATCTGTGAGGGATGTGGTCATCCTTGCACCAGTCAATGGGCAGATACTTTCCGAGACCCCAGGGCCTGAAAGCCGGCTGGCTACGCATGACGCTTGTGGTGGTGGGGAACGACGACGCGCGACTACTGCTGTGTCATGTCCACCGCACCGCACGACAGTGACGATGGTGAAACGGTGCTTTCCACACCACGTGTGCTTGTCGAGTCAGCCTAAGCCTAGGCCTAATCCTAAGCTAATGCTAAGCTAAGCCTAAGCTAAGCCTAAGCTTAAGAACAAGACAGAGCAAAGAATATCATTTGGGTGTGTATCTCTCCACTGGTCTTCTCAAAGAGGGTCTGCCTCCCGGGAATCGTGACACCCGGTGCACCCAGAGAGGGTATTCCCTTTTTTATTTGTGAATCGAGGGGAAAAATCTTCCCATATGCACCATATGCACCATATGCACCATATGCACGGGGGGCCTTTGTTATTGCGGTGCGACATTTTTTCCCTTGTCGCTCCGTTGAAGCCTTATAGTTACGATATTGAATTTTTGTTTATATTAAGTTTTTGCTTAGGTTTTGGTTAGGCCTAGGATGAGCTTAGGCTTAGGCTTTTGCTTAGGCTTTCGCTTAGGCTCTCGCTTAGGCTTTCGCTTAGGCTTTCCCTTCCCTTAGGCTTAGGCTTCGCTTAGGCTTAGAAGTACACGCGCACATGCATGCACACGCGCGCACGCACAGGCACACGTGCACATGCACGCACACGCGCGCACGCACAGGCAGTGCACGCGCGCGCGCACAGGCACACGTGCACATGCACGCACACGCGCGCACGCACAGGCAGTCCACGCGCGCACGCACAGCCAGTCCACGCGCGCACGCACAGGCACACGTACACATGCACGCACACGCGCGCACGCACAGGCAGTGCACGCGCCCACGCATGCACGTACATGTACACGCGCACGCGCACATGCACATACACGCGCACGAGCCCATGCACGTGCACGGACGGACAGATAAAAGTGCGCTAATAGCTTTTGGGCTCCCCCACCTCTCCCCACTTACCCGAAACCTAAGCCTAAGCCTAAGCAAACGCCTAAGCCAAAGCAAAAGCAAAAGCCTAAGCCTGAGCAAAGACTAAAACAAAAGCCTAAGCATAAGCCTAAGCTTAAGCCTAAAACTAAGGCTAAAGGTTGGGGAGGTGGGGAGGTGGTGAGCTCAAAACGCAGTGTGCCTAAAAGTGGCGGTTGCCTTCGGTCACCCGATAACCCCCCCACCCCCGGTTTAGAGATATGCGAGACGGAGAGACAAGAGAGAAAAATGTCGCACCGAAATAACGAAGGCCCCGTGCATATGGTGCATATGGTGCATATGGTGCATATGGGAAGATTTTTCCCGAATCGAGTCTCCTCGGCTCACGAGATCATGGCAGCGCCGGATCAGGAGCGTTTGCTGGAGGACGCGCTGCTGGCCGTCAAGAACGAGTCGTTCCAGATGAAACGATGCCTGGTTTCCGATACTTTTTTGCAACTTTTCTATTTTTTTTTTTGTTTTCTTATTAGACGTATTCTCGGACCAAAACGCCTCTGGGGCCTCGCGGTCGGATGCTGGGCGGCTGCGCCCCTGAGTCTGTCGCCGAGACTGCCTTAGTCTCTGTGCGAGCCGCTCGGCATTTGCTACTGCGTGCTCAGGCCGCAGCCGCGCTGGTTCTGTGTGGGTTTGTCGACACCGGAGCGTTAACGGTGACCGACAACTGCACCGCCTGGAGCATACCTTGTGTGGAGGCTTGGGGGTGTGTTGTGTGTGGGTTGGCTGTGGGGCGCTTTGTTGTTTGGTGGTGTGGTTTTTTTGTTGGGGTGGGGAGAGGGGTGGGTTGGAGTGGAAGGTGTAGGTTGGTGTTGAGGGGGGTTATGGAGGTCTGGTTTGGATGAGTGAGGATGGAAGTTGTGAAGAATGATTGGTTGAAATGAAATTGCCTTTTGATTATATGTTTGAAATTGTTTTTTGTGGCTGGATGGCGCTGAAATGAAGCGGATATGGAGCTTCGGAATTTATGGGCTGGATGAGTGGGGTTGCTCTAAAGTGGGACGTCTGGTCGTGAGCTGAGCTGGCTTGACCGCTTGCGCTATGTGCGTGTTGTGCTTGTTGTGGTCGCTGTCTGTGAAGGCGGCGTGAGGCGGTTTGGAGTCGTGAGATGTATTGGGGGTGCAGCCCCTGGCCGAGTCCTGCGCTTTTGCTGTGGGCGTTTGCGAGCCTGCGCGACGCTGCGACTTGAATGTGCGTATGCCCCAAAGCGAATTTGAGGGTTTGTCCCTGCCTATCCCTGCGTTTGAACGGAATCTGGATGCCCCCCCCTACCCCTCCATTGTCGCGTACCCGGTCCCGCAAGGGTCCTCCTCTCGAAAGTTCACATTAGGTAGCGTGCACGTATGATCGGTGGCGGTTCAAGAAGATGGTTGGGGCTCGTATGCGTGCAGGGGCGCAGGGGACGCGGGGACCGCCGCCGCGCCGGCGGAGGGCACGGTCCGGGACGCGATCGACTTTGTGCTGCTCAACTTCGCCGAGATGAACAAGCTCTGGGTGCGCATCCAGCACCAGGGGGTCAGCAAGGAGCGCGGTGAGTGACCACCCCTCTAAGCATACCTGTAACTGGGGGCCACTACTTTTCCAACACTCCCCCTTTCCCCCCACCCCCTCTCCCCCAGAATTTTTTCCAAAGGATTTCCACCATGTCTAAAACGCCGCCCCAGACATTTCGGTAGTTTTCAACCTCCCCCCAGATTCTAAATCGTGTGTGTGTGTGTGTGTGTGTGTGTGATATTTTCAGTCGGCACAGTCACGCAATTCAGACCGTATTCGGACCAAAAAGATACCTTTTGTGATGCTATTTTGGTGCAAAATTTACCCCATTCTGGGCATGCATGTACCTTCTCTCCACTTGTGGGCGACCCCCGGTTGCGCGTATGTGTGTCGTAGTCGTTTGGTGTGAACAATTTGGCAAAAGAAAGTGATTTTCAAAGAAAGTCACACCATTTCCACTGCTAAACTTTTACAGAGAGACGCGAGCGCGAACGCCGCGAGTTGAAGGTGCTCGTCGGCACCAATCTCGTCAGGCTGTCGGAGCTGGACCAGCTCGACGTCGACCTCTATGAAAAGGTGCCCCCTTAGAGGGTTTGTCGGCATGCCTGTAACTGGCGGTACCCCCCGCTCGTGTTTCAACGCCTTCAACCCCCCCCCCCCCCCAGAATTTTTCCAAGGGACATTTTCACTCTGTATTTGAATGTTGGCGTATTTCAGTGTTTTTCAGTGTTATATGACCATAAAACAGCTGACTGTTTAGAAGAATAACACTGTTTAGACCCTATTTATACCCATTTTTGACCAACAAAGTATAACTAAAAAAATGGCCAGCTACACACCACTGTTTGCTCCAGACCCCCCCCCCCAGAATTCGGGCGTTTAACCCCCCCCCCCCTCCCTCTCTTCCAGACCCAGTTACAGGTGTGTTTGTCGGTGTCCACTTTTTGCCCCGGCGATTTTTTTTTTCAGGTGGTGCTACCGGGAATCCTGGAGCAAGTCGTGTCTTGCAAGGACCCCATAGCGCAGGAGTACCTTATGGAATGCGTCATTCAAGTCTTCCCCGACGATTTCCACCTGCGCGCGCTGGAACGATTCCTGGGCACCTGCGCCGACTTGCACCAGGGCGTGCAGGCTGGTGTCCTCTGCACCTGCTAGCCACTTTCGGCATTCTGTGTTTTTTGTTGATTTTTAGATCAAAAACGTCCTGGTAGCGCTCATAGGCCGTCTGGCCGACTACGCGAAGGCGACGCAGGGCGCGGGCATTCCTGATGACATGGCCTTGTTCGACATATTCAGGTATTAGGATGGGGGGGGGGTGGGTGATTACTCGAATTTGTCGAGAAAAAATCGGTCCCCTTCGACAGCGAGCAGTCGGCCCGGATCGTGGAGTCGCGCCAGGACATGCCCGCGGAGGACGTTGTGTCCCTGCAGACTTCCCTCGTCAACTTGGCACTCAAGCTCTACCCGGAGCGAGTCGAGTACGCCGACAAGGTGCTAGGCACCATTCGGCAGGTCTTCGACAAGCTGGGCCTGGACCAGTGAGGAGCACCCGGCCCTGTTGTTGTTGTTGTTGTTGGATTTGGGGCAACGCTAGGAGGCCTGTCGTCAATGGCCCATATAGCATACCCTTCTCCATGACGCCTTCCCGTCTCGAGTCGCATAATCAGCCAAAGACATTTGGAAGAACGCCATCTGTAATCTAGGGCAACGATGGCACGAGAAAATCCATTGAGAGGGAAGTCCTCAATCTAGTGCATCCATCGAGAATCGAACCCAGGACCTTGCGAGCAAGAGGCCGATTCCTTACCACTAGGCCATACGCTGCCCGTCAGCCTTGCTGACCCTGGCGAGAGAAAGTTGTCGGTCGATGACGCTTGCGTTTGCTTGGATAGCATCGCTTGGAACGGCGTGGTCGGACGGGAACTGCTCAAGCTGCTGCGCATCCCCGTCGACCAGTACGACGACGTGCTCCGTCTCCTGCGAGTACGCTTGCCCCTTTTGGCAGTCCCCCTGAGCCGAGCGCTTGCCCCTTTTGGCAGTTGACCAACTACGGCGCGGTGGTGGGCAGCCTCGACTACCGCGGCCGGACGCAGGCCTGCATGTACGTGGCCAACAACGCCGTCGACAAGGGCACGCGCGTGTCGACGCAGGAACAGGTAGGTACACAACTTTGTGTTTTGGCACCGTCAACGCAGCGCATGGGCGTAACATTTGTGCGTCGACATAGGTGGACGCCTTGCTGGAGCTGCTGTCCCCGCTGACGACCGACCAGGAGGACCAGCCCGCCGACCTGGAGGGCGCCGACGAGTTCGCAGACGAGCAGAACCTCCTGGCGCGTCTCATCTCGCTGTTCAGGGCCGACACTGCCGATCACCAGTACCTGGTAGGGAGGGGTTTTGAGCTCGCTTTTCGGCCTCTGCTGCCCTTCGACTCGTCTCGGGCAGCGTATGGCCTAGTGGTAAGGAATCGGCCTCTTGCTCGCAAGGTCCGGGGTTCGATTCTCGATGGATGCACTAGATCGAGGACTTCCCTCTCAATGGAGTTTCTCGTGCCGTCGGTCGCTGCCCTAGATTACAGGTGGCGTTCTTCCGAAGGTCTTTGGCTCATTATACGGCTCCAGACGGGAAGGCGTCATGGAGATGGGTATGCTGTATGGGCCCTTGACGGCCTCCTAACTTTGCCCGTATTCCAACAACAACATCGACTCGTCGTCTTCTCTCTCTTCCTAGCTGCTGAACGCGGCGCGGAAGCGCCTGGGCGCGGGCGGCGCCAGACGGGTGCGGTACACGCTGCCCGCCCTGGTCTTCGCCGCCTTCCCGCTCGCGACGGAGTTCTACGCGGCGCGCGAGGAGGACGAACGCTGGCCGAAGAAGACGGCCAAGCTCTTTCAGTTCTGCCACCAGACGGTGGGCGCCCTGACGCGCGACGAGGCGGCCAAGGACGCCCCCGCCGCCCTCCGACTCAACCTCCAGGCGGCCCTCGCCGCGGACCGCGTGCCCTTCGACAACGCCGAGAGCGTCGTCTACGAGTTCGTCTCGCAGGTCAGTCTGTCGGGCTTGGAGGGCCCGCGCATGCTGCGTGCGCCTGTCCGCGCATGTCCGCGACTCGGAGTGCCTGCCGAGGCCGAAATTGTGAAAAGTCCGACTGCAAATGAGCTATTTCACTCATACCTGTAACTGGGGGGGGGGGGGGGCCCGTACTATTTTTCCAACATCCACCCAACTCCCCCCGACCCCCCCCCCCAGAGTTTTCCCAACGATTTTCACTCCGTCTAAAACGATAGAAGTGAGTGAATGTTGGTGTTTTTCAGTGCTTTTCAGTGTTATATGACCATAAAACTGCTAAATAACACTGTTTAGAGCCTTTTTTTACCCATTTGTGACCAAAAAGTATAAGTCAAAAAATGGACCAGCTACCCCCCCCCCCATCGGCCGGCTACCGCCCCCCCCCCCCACTCTTCCAGACACGGTTACAGGTAGTATGATTTCACTGTGCAGTTGGGTGGTCTCATAAAGGGTGTTTTTTTTTAAATTATCACATTTCTTTTTTGAATAACTTTTGTTTCCTTTGTCGGATTGTTTTGAAATTTGGAACACTTATACTCAAGACTTTAGGATTTTGTCTGAAAAATGAATTGTCGAATTCGGTGTAGGATTCCGGGAGTTATGGCGCTCCGAATCAAATGTCCCTTTTTTGGCAGATCTGACGAACGAAATTGGTCGTATCGTAACTGATCAGTACTGTATGCAAAATTTCAAACCCAAAACTTTGCTTTTGCTTTGCGCGGGCTCGTCTAATATGGTCGGCGTACAGAATTCTCTAGTGCTGCTCGACTGAAACCTCCCCTCTCCATCCGCCCTCCCCCCACTCCATTACCCACCCAATGGCCCTCTTCTGGGCCACCTCAACAGGGTTCAAGTCTTACTCTGCGCCTCCACGTGGTGATGCCTGGGCAACGTCTCTTTTATGAGGCGACAAAGCGGGGGGGCACTGCTAGCATGATTTTCAAACATCAGCCCAACACAGCACCAACACCAGCCCAGCAATGGTGTTTTTGTTCTTAAAAAGAGACATCTGATTTGGAGCGCCATAACTCTCGGAATTCTCAACCGAATTCGACCATTCTTTTTTCAGACAAAATCCTAAAGTCTTGGGTATACGTGTTCCAAATTTGATTGCAATCCGGCAAAGGAAACAAAAGTTATTCAAGAAAGAAATGTGATAATTTAAAAAAAACACCCTATACTTGCTAAAGTGTATGGAAGGGTTGTGTAGGCGCTGCGCTGGGTGGACAAAGACTTATTCCGATGCTTGTGTATAAAGATATCCACCACTCATTCCGAGGGGAAGGAAAATTTTCATAATGGGAGGGGTCATACGGTATACCTGTAACCGGGTCTGGAAGAGTGGGCGGGGGGGGGGGGTAAATGGCCGAATTCTGGGGGTGTCTGGAGCAAAAAGTGGGGGTAGCCACCCATTTTTGAGTTATATGGTACTTTTTGGTCAAAAATGGGTATGAATAGGGTCTAAACAGTGTTATTTAGTTGTTTCATGGTCATATAACACTGAAAAGCACTGAAATACACCAACATTTACTCACTTTTGTCGTTTTAGACTGAGTGAAAATCCCTTGGGAAAATTCTGGGGAGGGGAGGGTTGGGGAGTTGAAAAATTCTGCGCCCCCCCCCCCCCAGGCACAGGTATGGAAGGGGTGACTACATGGCTTGGCTTGGCTTGGGGTGACAATTTTCATTGGTGGGGGAATTCTCATGTGACACCGGCTTGTCTGTCCGTCTGTTCACCTCTGCCTGTCTGCCCTGACCTGCTTGTGTCTCAATGTCTGCCTGCTTGCTCTCCTGCCTACTTGCCCGCCTGTGTGCTTGCGCCTGCCTGCCTGCCTGCCTGCCTGCCTGCCTGCCAGCCAGCCTGCCTGCCTGCCAGCCTGCCTGGCTGCCTGCCAGCCTGCCAGCCTGCCTGCCCTCCTGCCAGCCTGCCTGCCTGCCTGCCTGCCTGTTAGTGCCTGCTTCTCACTGTTGCGTGCCGCCTGTGCCTGCGCTCTCGCGTGCAACTAACTGCCTGCGCCCCCGTTGCAGGCGTTCTCGCTGTACGAGGACGAGATCGCGGAGTCGCGCGCTCAGCTGGCGGCGCTGATGTTGATCGTGGGCACCGCTGGAGCGCCTGCGCTGCCTGGGCGCCGACAACCGCGCGCCGCCCTGGTGAGCCAGTGCGCGCTCGCGGCCAACAAGCTCTTCAAGAAGCCCGACCAGTGTGAGGCGCTCTGCGGCGTGGTGCGTTCGGCGAGCAGCGGTGTCGGTCGCTCTAGCTGGACATCGCTGGACCTCTAGGCGCACCTCTGTTGGACGGAGGTCCGAAAGAGCGCTGCGGAGGAGGGAGAAGGGGACGCGAAGCGCGTCGCCGACTGCCTCAAGCGGGCGCTCAAGGTGGCCGCCCAGTGCATGGACCCCTCGGTGCAGGTGCAGCTCTTCGTCGAGGTGCTGGGCCACTACCTCTACTTCTACCGACACGGCTGCGAGGCCGTGACGGCCGAGCTGACCAGCCGGCTCGTCAGCAAGATTCGCGAGTCCCTGCCGGAGCTGGAGCCCGGCCCTGAGACCGAACAGATACAGCGACACTTCCAGGTGGAGCGGCACTCTCCTGAACCAGTAGCTGTCTGTCACCCTCCCTCCCCACCGAAGCGCCCCCCCCCCTCCCCTTCACCCCTGGACCGCAATAAACCATAACCATAATACACCAACGAAGTACTAGTAGGCCCTTTTAACCAAAAGTACCTCTGAAAAGACCCAGTGACAATTTGGGCCCGTTGGGGACCAGCCCGCCCCCCCCCAGGATCGGGCTGACTGGGTCTCATCTCTCACTACTAGCAGAGGTCGTTTATGTGTGACCAGAGAGAGGTCCCCGCGATCATAGAAGCGGCCCATACACAAACAAAACAAATAAAGAGAGAGACCCAGCTGCCCCATCTACGTGAGAGCGCTCTAGATGACCCGTGTTATTTTGGTGGGCTTTTGTTAGCACCGTTAAATATACTCGAGCAAACTCACCTCCGAATCCCACCAAAATGGCTGATAATTCGGGTGGTTTCTAGCTTGCTCTGTCAGCAAAAACATTTTTGGTGTGATCCCCATTCCCGTCCCTGATGTTACTCTTCTTCTCAACAGATAATTAATTAACTGTTGCCCTTTTCAGAACACAATCGCTTACATCAAGAGCGGCCCGCCCGCAGCCGAGGCCGGTGGTGACGCAGCGGCAAACGACGCGGCATTGCTTCGCTCTTTCGAGGCGCTGGTCGTCTGATCGACAGACAGACACCGCACCACAATACCACTTCTCAGATGTACTCGGCAATTCCGGACCCGGACCCGGCGCACCAAATCAACTGTGATGAGCTCGTTCTATTGTGCGAAAGAAGGAGAAGTGCACCACTGGTTCTAACACCTCCCGTTTTTCTGTGTTCGAATACCCGTTGTTGTGAATCAAGTCGCACAATACAATGAATGTATCGCGGAGGCTGTGTCCACACCGAAATTTGTGACGACGCACTATGCAGAAAACAGAAGAAATGCAACAGGAGGGCTATCTCTCGTCACCGATTGGGTTTTTGTCTTTGGTTTTCGCCTCAAAATCACTACACTTAGTTGCAAATCAAAACTGGGTTTGTCGTTTGCGTGTATAAACTGAATTCTACTGTGTGGTGCGTGTGTACGCGCGCTTCAGCCTATTGAACTCGGCCTGGTGGCACTATTGGAGCATTTACGGTAATTGAAATTTCTGAACCGACATTTTTGCTTTGTGTGACTGGTTTGTTTATGTATTACGGTAGGTTGCGGCATTATTTGTGTGCCCGTGTTCACAATCGCTCAAATCATCCGAAGTCATTGTGCTGTTGTTCGGTCAAAAATAGACACCTCTTTTGTAAACATATGGTCAATAGATCTGTGAAGGGGTTCTTTATTCGCAAACATGATTCGTGTATTGTCACCGTTGGATTTGATCCTAATAATCAGGTCTGCCTGCATCTGCAGCGATTCATCACGTCCCTATTCAAGACGCTTTGCTTATATGACGCCCGTTGAGGTCTGCCTGCAAGAATACCTGGCATTCCTGCATTACCAGTCGCAACTAGTGAAGAGAGACCATGCGAGCCTTGGTACTACTGCCGCTGTTGTTGTTTGTTGGCCTGTCGCTCGGTGCGGCCAGTGAAGAGCTGGACGAGTTGACTGCAAGACTGGAGGCTCTGGAGTGGCGGGTGGCCCAAGGCCTGCAAGGCAAACACCGCCAGCGTTGGTCGGGGACTGGTACATGAAGCAGCCCTCTTCACTTGCAGGTACTCCTGGAGAGGTGGGCCCGGATGGTCCGCCGGGATACCCAGGACCGAAAGGGGAACCGGGTCCTCCAGGCATGATGGGACTGCCGGGAGCGGATGGCATCATGGGACCGCCAGGTACAGCTCAGCACTTCCTGTGCTGATTTGTCGATGCGGATGTCTGCTTGATGGAAAGCCGGTTGGAATGTGCCATGTTGTAGGGCCCAGGGGACCACCAGGAGAGTCTGGTTGACGCTTTCCACTGGAGATCACTCACTGATGATCACCAGCAAGAGCGACAGAGAAATGTCACTGCCTGGTGATATGGTATGCTGAATGCGTCCTCCTTGCATAAAGATGGTTCTCATGACGTGCAAACAGAGCGCTACAGACGCATTTGAAATGTCAACGCATCCACCAACTAACAATTTCGGCTTCCTTTCGTTTGGCAGCTGCTCTTTTGTCATAATAAAATTCTGTCTGGTTGAGAATGAGGTAGTGTGTGGGCTAAACATAATCAAGTTTGATCGAGTCACCATTCATCGAGCAAGCAGCAGAGCTGAACAAGATCTTAGCAAAAGGAGCGTAAAAGTAACTCGATTGCTGAGGGTGGACGCCCAGGCAAATGGCGCCCGGACGGGTTTTGCCTTGCCGTCTGGCAAAAAGGGTCCGGATGCCTTTCTGCGCGATGGTGCTTCAAAGACGACGCAACAAGACGGCGACTTCGCACTTCAACGGCAACTTCAACGAACTGGTGTTTCAACGAACGAACACGTGTGTGGTGCTGGTGATCAAGACGAGCAGCTCAATCAAAACAGACGCGGGAGAGGAGTGGTTATTCTTCTTCTTCTTCTTCTTCTTCTTCGTAGCCGCGCGGCTTGATGGACCGCCTTGACCGACCCGTGTCTTCGTCCTCGCCGTTGGTCGCCTTTTCATCGGTGCTCGAGCGGCCCTGGCCGGCGTCGCCGTCGCTGCGCACGCCGTACGGAACGCCAGCTGAAAGAAAAGAGTCGAAAATTTATTGCCAAAATCCGAAATTTATCCAGCGAGAAAGGGCACAACGACCGTATTGCTGAGGAGCGGCGAACGACTGCGGCGCCAGCAGAGGGCCGCGGCAGCCGCGGGCAAGCAGCGCGTAGACCTGCTCGACGCGCTGCGCCAGCAGGAACACTGCAAATAGATTACTGGGATAAACATTTAAAAAAAGGCGAAAAAAGAAGACACGCGACGCACGCTTGTAGTCGATGGTGGCCAGTGTGGGGAAGCGCGCCAGCTGCGGCAGGACCACGGGACTGTAGGAGCCGGACATGAAGCGCTCCTGCCCGTCGGCCTCAGCCGTCGTCTTCTTGCCCGTCTCGGCCGAGGCGCCCAGGGTGGGGCGCGCGTCGACAAAGGCAGTGGCGCCGACGACAGCGACCAGGAGAAAAAGCTTGACGGCGGCCATCCTTGCAACAGCGATTGGGTCTGAAGTTGACTTGAGACGAAGAGGCAGGAATGAGATGTACGAGTGCAGAGAGGGAGTGGCGATCCGTGGGCCAGCGCTGCCTTTTACGCGGACGAAGTGACGCCCACGCCCACGCCAGCGCAGTGGACGCCGTCACGTCAGTACCGGTGTTGCAGTCCAAAACCGCCCCCCTTGTTTTTCTCCCCCCGGCGGTTCTGGCCTAGGCCAAAACCCCCGGGCGGTTCTAGCCTTCTAGAACCGCCCCCCTTGGAAATCGCCCCCCTCCTTACGTTGATCACTCGAATCTACGATTCACACCAAGCGCGAGTTGCAAGCGCTAAAGTGAAGACGGACAGTCTAGTGCGACCTTTGACCGCCGCGTTTTGACGCTGGGTGCCGCGATACAAGCTGACAAGTCACGAGCGGGCGATCTGACAGAGCAAGCGCAAGCGCAGCGGCGCAGGCGCTCTCTGCTGTTTAGAAGTGGGCTTTGAATTTGGCCATGTGCATAGCATAGCGCGGTTTGTTGACAAGGTGGTTTCTTTTTCTCATTTTACGTGGTCTGAAGACCCATGAGTCTACGAAATAATTGCACGATGTCAAGGGGACGCGTCGTTTCTGACGAGCCTCGCGCGTCTCTCGGGTGTCAAGCGGTGGAGGCAAAACACCCACGTTTGCGGACAGTACCATACAAAAAAAAAATTTAATTTTTCCGTAAATATTTCTGTATATTTTCTTGAATTTACAAAAATACGGTATAATTTCTATCAATCGATTCAACCATTGGGTGGTCGCGCTGTTGGCTGCGAGCGAGATATTCCTGTTCAACAGCCAGCCCCATGTCAGTGCGTCTGGCGCAACAGCTGCAGCTGTAGGCCTCGTTGTAAGCGTACCCCGCGCTGCAGTCAACCTCGTCTGCGGCAAAAGCAGTCCAACAGCAACGACTGCGGCCATAGACGTCATTCATGGGGCTTAGCTGGAGTCTCAGCAGAACACAATTACCTATATCACCCAACCGATGCACGCCGACGTCAACAGGGCGCTTGAGATTGGGAGCATAATGTCCTTCGAAAAAGAATCCATGAGCTGCTTCAACGGTAAGAAAATCCGACAAGTCCGAAAAGTGAAAAGTGAAATGCTGAAAGTTAAGCGCAGCAGGTTAGAATCGCTCGTTTATACATAACCTACCTACATGCGCCGATTTCGAGCATACATTATTACTTTAATGTGGTCTAAGTCAAGGGGGGAGAAAAAGTTTGGTGGGGGGCGGTACTGGCCTAAGACGTTGCTAGGCCAGACCCGCCGGGGGGCGGTTTTGGACTAGGCCAAAACCGCCGGGGGGCGGTTCTGGCCTGGGGGCTGGGGGCGGTTTTGGACTATGACACCGGCGTCGTTCCGAATAGCGCGATGCGCTCCTAGTGTGATTTGCGCTGAAGAACCAAAGGAGTGAGCTTTGTTAGCAGCAGCATCCATCCGCGTAATCTTGGGATCACGGTGCTTGTGCGCCAATCTCGCAGCCATTGCTTGTGCGCCTTTGCTGGTTAAGGGACTAACTTGACAAAGTATACGAGAGGAGGTATTGCAAAGCGTTACTGTAGCGACGCTTTCGCCCCGGGATTCTCCACCCACGGCATTCACCCCTGTGGTTCGAGAGATTTATTGCATTGTAAACGCGGCGTGGCGTGGGCTGGTGGACCCCCAACCAAAGACGCAAAAACGCCGAGCTGGCTGACCGACCCTTGTGCCCCGACGTCAGAACCGGACGGGAGGAAAGAGCGCGGCCGGACGCTGGGGCACACACATACGCACAGGCACGCACACATACCGTAAACCCTACTGGTCTCGGCCCTGTTCCGCCGTCAATCATTGGCGCCCCCCCCCGCTCCTGCCCACCTCAGGATGAGAATTTTTTTAAACTCTTTTTTTTTTAAAAATTCTTTAAAAAAAATGGTAGTCGATATTTTTTAATTAATTTTTTTTTTTTTTTTTTGCCGCGCTAGCGCTCCGCGTACGCTTTCCTTGGGACTTACCAAGGCAGCGTTTACTGCATGTCCTCAGCTTTCCTTTGCGGCCTCTTTCCTGCTATGCCGCAGCGCGCTTGAGTTTTGGGAGTAGAAATTTAGAATAGGGCTAAAGTGGAGGAGTTACGAGCAGTTAAGGCGCTTGACTACTTAACTGGACGCGCTAGACTGGAAGTTTCTAAAATGTGTGTGAAAATTATAGCTAAAGTTTGAGTTTAGGTTAGGCTGGTTTAGGTGTGGGTAGAAGGCGCGCGTGCGACGTAATAATATTAGGGTATTGATTAAGGTAATGAATCGGGGCAAAGGGTCGGTAGAGCTGGCGTCGCGTCTTTGGTTGGGGGTAAGACGACGCGCGTTTAATGAATAATCTCTCGAAGGGGTGATGCTGGGTGAGATGGGAAGCGTGCTAAGTAGCTTTGAATATTCTCGTATATTTGTAAGTTAGTCTTAAAGCAAGGCGAAGCATGGCTGCGAGATTGGCGCCAGCCGTGATCCAGATTAGGATGGATGCTGCTGCTAGCTCCCTTTTGGTTTCTTCAGCGAATAACTAGGAGCGCATCGCGCTATTGGAACGGTGTCATAGTCCAAAACCGCCCCCAGGCCAGAACCGCCCCCCGGCGGTTTTGGCCTAGTCCAAAACCGCCCCCCGGCGGTTCTGGCCTAGCAACGTCTAGGCCAGTACCGCCCCCCACCAAACTTTTTCTCCCCCCTTGACTTAGACCACATTAAAGTAATAATGTATGCTCAAAATCGGGCGCATATAGGTTATGTATAAACGAGCGATTCTAACTTGCTGCGCTTAACTTTCAGCATTTCACTTTTCACTTGTCGGACTTGTCGGATTTTCTTACCGTTGAAGCAGCTCATGGATTCTTTTTCGAAGGACATTATGCTCCCAATCTCAAGCGCCCTGTTGACGTCGGCGTGCATCGGTTGGGTGATATAGGTAATTGTGTTCTGCTGAGACTCCAGCTAAGCCCCATGAATGACGTCTATGGCCGCAGTCGTTGCTGTCGGACTGCTTTTGCCGCAGACGAGGTTGACTGCAGCGCGGGGCACGCTCAACAACGAGGGCTACAGCTGCAGCTGTTGCGCCAGACGCACTGACATGGGGCTGGCTGTTGAACAGGAATATCTCGCCACCCCATATCTAACTCGCCCGCCATATCTAACAGGCCAACAGCGCGACCACCCAATGGTTGAATCGATTGATAGAAATTATACCGTATTTTTGTAAATTCAAGAAAATGTACAGAAATATTTACGGAAAAATTAAATTTTTTTTGTATGGTACTGTCTGCAAACGTGGGTGTTTTGCCTCCACCGCTTGACACCCGAGAGACGCGCGAGGCTCGTCAGAAACGACGCGTCCCCTTGACATCGTGCAATTATTTCGTAGACTCATGGGTCTTCAGACCACGTAAAATGAGAAAAAGAAACCACCTTGTCAACAAACCGCGCTATGCTATGCACATGGCCAAATTCAAAGCCCACTTCTAAACAGCAGAGAGCGCCTGCGCCGCTGCGCTTGCGCTTGCTCTGTCAGATCGCCCGCTCGTGACTTGTCAGCTTGTATCGCGGCACCCAGCGTCGAAACGCGGCGGTCAAAGGTCGCACTAGACTGTCCGTCTTCACTTCAGCGCTTGCAACTCGCGCTTGGTGTGAATCGTAGATTCGAGTGATCAACGTAGGAGGGGGGCGATTTCCATGCAAGGGGGGCGGTTCTGGCCTAGGCTAGAACAGCCCCCCGGCGGTTTTTGCCTAGGCCAGAACCGCCGGGGGGAGAAAAACAAGGGGGGCGGTTTTGGACTGCAACACCGGCGCAAATACCCTGCACAAAAACGAAATAAAAAAGCTATGCAAGGAAATACTACAAAATTCGTACATGGTATTTGCCAACACCAAGTTCAAAACAATAAAGGGATGCCCACAAGGTGGCGCTACCAGCTGTGACATGGCTGATCTCTGTTTGAGCTGGTTCGCAGGGGCGGATCTAGAAATTTTCGGCTAGGGGGGCGAACGAGCCTACCCCGTGGAACCGGCCACAATTAGACCTATGTAGGTAGCAGCACCGGCGTACATTTTTCGGGAACCAGGAATTTGTTTTGCGAAGAGGGTGAAAAAACTAGCCACAATTTGACTATTAGTTTATTCGTATTTTTTGCGTTGCATGCACACAAATGGCGCCGCAGGCAAAATTTTTAACTTTTTGGCATCACGTACACTCTGAAAGTCATGCAAATTTTGTTACGCTTTGTGCAAAATTAACTGCGCCTCAGGCGAAAATTTTGCTAATTCTACATCTCTCAATGCCTTCTTTCTTTAAAAAATTAACTGTGGAGCGATTTTAATTGGCCTGTTGGCCAGCCGTGGAGGATCCAGAAATTTTTGGGGAGGGGGAACCCTGTTGATATTTAGAGATGCTGGGTCATTTCGTCGATGTTTTGGGCACACAATCGGTCATTATTGACAAGTAATAGATAAAATCGGCGCCGCAGACGAAAATTTTTGCGCTTTTCGACCACCTACACGCATTTTTATGCGGAAAAGTAGTTTCGCTAGGCACGTTTCTTCTTCTACGGCCCAGCCCTCCCTCCTTCGCCCTGGATTCTCGATTTTGGGAGGGAGAATTCCCCACCCCCGCCCTCCCTGGATTCGCCACAGTTGGCCAGGTTCGCCAAGAACTGAGGGTTGACTTCCCCCAAGGGCATGCTCACCTCAGCGCCGCAGGCAACATTTTTTTGGTTAGGGAATCCTATATCCTGCCCCCAAAAGGAGTCCCAAGTCCAAGAGTGACCTGTACGCTCACTACAGGACAGAGCCGCAGGAAAAATTTGCATGTATGGGTAGCGCGTTAATCTAACGAAAACAAAGACATCTGCTAAACCTCCCTGGCCTGCCTGCTCGCGCTTGACCTTCGCCCATCACCTACCGCCCACCCTTCGCCCCTCGCCTACCCACTTGCCCTTCGCCCTCGCCTGCGGGGGGGCGTCGCCTCGCCCCTGTGCCGGTGGTGGGTGATTGTGGGTGGAGGTGGGGGGGGGTGGTTTTAGTTTGTAAACAACTAGACGCCTGTAGCGGCCTTCGCCCCCCCCCCCCCCAACATCCAGTCCACCTGTTGAGCACGCTAGCTGTTCAGCGTGCCATCCAGTCCACCTGTCACTCGCGCTAGTTGTTCAGTGGGTTGACTCGTTCCCGTGATGACCGCGCTACCTGTTTGGCGTGCTGACTGGTCCATGTGACAAGCGTGCTAGTTGTTCGGTGGTTCGGCTCGTCCCCGTGACGAGCGCTACATGTTTGGCATGCTGACTGGTCCACGCGACAAGCGCGGTAGCTGTAAGCGTGCCGTCCAGTCCACCTGCTTGTCTGCTTGTCGAGCATGTGCGTCCATCGGTGCTTAGCTGCTCGGCGTGCCATCCAGGCCCGTCCGTCTGTCGAGAGCGCTAGCTGTTCAGCGTGCCATCCAGTCCACCTGTCGATCACTCTAGTTGTTCAGTGGGTCGACTCGTCGTAGTGACGAGCGCGCTGCCTGTTTGGCATGCTGACTGGTCTGTGTGACAAGTGCTCTAGCTGTTCAGTGATTTGACTCGTCCCCTTGACGAGCCCACTAGCTGTTCAGTGTGCCATCCAGTCTGCCTGTTCAGCGTGATGACAAGGGCGCGCGTCAACTGCGCGCCAACTGGCCGTGAAGATCCACCTGAGTCAGCCGCCATGCGCGTCCATCGATCCTGAGCTGACGGGCGTGCCCCGAATCGGTCCACTTTTCTGATTGTCGTAGGGCGTCCTTGTTGACGCGTCTTTTTCAGTGGTTCGCATCTCCGCAAAAGCGTTTTTAGCGACTTCGACAAATTGACCAACTGTTGGCAAATGCCATTCACATTTGAGAAACGTTCTGGCGATGGCGGGTCGAACGAGCTGCATCACATCCTTATCCATGCATGCGTGCGATATTGCCATTGATCTGATTAGTTTTTAGGATCATTTGTTTCCTTGCCCCTTTAGGTCCAACCTGTACTTACCCCTTTACTTACCTCCTTTATGCTCGGTGTGTCATCCAGTCCATGTGTTAACAGGCGCCTCAGCTGTTTGGCATGCCCAGAGTTTGTGCGACGAGCGCCCTAGCTGTTCAGCGTGATGACCAGTGTCGAGCACGCCAACTGGCCTCAAAGATCTGACAAATTTACTAACTGTTGGCAAACGCTGTTTACATCTGAGACTAGTTCTAGCGATGCCGGGGCCAAACGAGCCATGCCGCATCCCTATCCGTGCGCGCGTGCGATATTTCCTAAATAGATAATAGATATATGGTCTGTGTGACAAGTGCTCTAGCTGTTCAGTGGTTTGACTCGTCCCCTTGACGAGCGCACTAGCCGTTCAGTGTGCCGTCCAGTCCGCCTGTCGGTCGTGCTAGCTGTTCAGTGTGCCGTCCAGTCCGCCTGTCGGTCGTGCTAGCTGTTCAGTGTGCCGTCCAGTCCGCCTGTCGGTCGTGCTAGCTGTTCAGTGTGCCATCCAGTCCGCCTGTCGGTCGTGCTAGCTGTTCAGTGTGCCGTCCAGTCCGCCTGTCGGTCGTGCTAGCTGTTCAGTGTGCCGTCCAGTCCGCCTGTCGGTCGTGCTAGCTGTTCAGTGTGCCGTCCAGTCCGCCTGTCGGTCATGCTAGCTGTTCAGTGTGCCGTCCAGTCCGCCTGTCGGTCGTGCTGGCTGTTCAGCGTGCCGTTCAGTCCGCCTGTCGGTCGTGCTAGCTGTTCAGTGTGCCGTCCAGTCCGCCTGTCGGTCGTGCTAGCTGTTCAGCGTGCAGTCCAGTCCGCCTGTCGGTCGTGCTAGCTGTTCAGCGTGCAGTCCAGTCCGCCTGTCGGTCATGCTAGCTGTTCAGTGTGCCGTCCAGTCTGCCTGTTCAGCGTGATGACAAGGGCGCGCGTCATGCGCGCCAACTGGCCGTGAAGATCCACCTGAGTCAGCCGCCATGTGCGTCCATCGATCCTGAGCTGACGGGCGTGCCGAATCGGTCCACTTTTCTGATTGTCGTAGGGCGTCCTTGTTGACGCGTTTTTTTCAGTGGTTTTAGCAAAGCGTTTTTAGCGACTTCGCAAAAGCGTTTTTAGCGACTTCGACAAATTGACCAACTGTTGGCAAATGCCATTCACATTTGAGAAACGTTCTGGCGATGGCGGGTCGAACGAGCTGCGTCGCATCCTTATCCATGCACGCGTGCGATATTGCCGTCGATTTGTTTAGTTTCTAGGATCGTTTGTTTCCTTGCCCCTTTAGGTCCAACCTTTACTTACCCCTTTACTTACCTCCTTTATGCTCCGTGTGTCATCCAGTCCATGTGTCAACAGGCGCCTCAGCTGTTTGGCATGCCCAGAGTTTGTGTGACGAGCGCCCTAGCTGTTCAGCGTGATGACCAGTGTCGAGCACACCAACTGGCCTCAAAGATCTGACAAATTTACTAACTGTTGGCAAACGCTGTTTACATCTGAGACTAGTTCTAGCAATGCCGGGTCGAACGAGCCATGCCGCATCCCTATCCCTAGCGTGCGATATTTCCGTCGATTTGTTTAGTTTTTAGGATCGTTTGTTCCCTTCTTGCCCCTTTCGGTATACAACTTTTAACAAAAAGACACCTACAGGCAGTGTCGGTTCTGCTGGTGTCTTTTATGCAATGGCCAATTTATCGATATATATCGATTATCGCCTTTTATCGGTACGTATCGCCGAAACGAATACCTTCCTGGCGCATGCGGCGCGATGCCGAGTCGAACGAGCCATCGCCCGTCCGGATCCGTCGAGCCGTTCGAGAGTTATAGCCCGGACGCACGCACAGACAGCAGCCAGAGTTGTAAGTAGACTAGACGCCCGTAGCGGCCTTCGGCCACTCAGCCACCTACATAGCAACCCATCCCTGAGTCAGCCACCGTGTCGAGCTATGTAGTCCACGTGCCAAGCCCAGCTAACTGGCAATGTCTCAACCGCGATAGCCAATCAGCATGCCATTGAGTCAGTCCACGTGTCAAGCGCTAGCTGTTCGGCATGCCAACTGGTCCACATGACGAGCGCACTAGTTGTTCAGTGGATCGACTGGTCCGTGTGTCGAGCGTTCTAGCTGTTCAGCAGGTCGACTCGTCCACGTGTCAATGCAGGCTATCTGCTTAGCAGGTCGAGTGGTCTGCATGACCAGCGCACTAGCTGTTCGGCATGCTGTCCAGTCTGTGTGACGAGCGCGCTAGCAGTTCAGCAGTCTGACTGGTCCGCGTGACAAGCGTTCTAGCTGTTCAGCACACTGTCCACTGCGTCCAGGCCGCCTGTCGATCGCGCTAGGTAGCTGTTCAGCGTGCCATCCAGTCCGCCTGTCGATCGCCCCAGCTGTTCAGCGTGCCATCCAGTCTGCCTGTCGATCACGCTAGTTGTTCAGCATGCTGTCCAGTCCGCCTGTCGATTGCGCTAGCTGCTCAGCATGCCGTCCAGGCCGCCTGTCGATCGCGCTAGCTGTTCAGCGTGCCATCCAGTCCGCCTGTCGATCGCCCCAGCTGTTCAGCGTGCCATCCAGTTTGCCTGTCGACCGCGCTAGTTGTTCAGCATGCTGTCCAGTCCGCCTGTCGATTGCGCTAGGTAGCTGCTCAGCATGCCGTCCAGGCCGCCTGTCGAGCGCCCCAGCTGTTCAGCGTGCCATCCAGTCCGCCTGTCGATCGCCCCAGCTGTTCAGCGTGCTGTCCAGTCCGCCTGTCGATTGCGCTAGCTGTTCAGCGTGCCATACAGTCCGCCTGTCGATCGCCCCAGCTGTTCAGCGTGCTGTCCAGTCCGCCTGTCGATTGCCCCAGCTGTTCAGCGTGCGGTCCAGTCCTCCTGTCGATTGCGCTAGCGCTGCCGATCGTGCTGGCCGCGAAGATCTGCCCAAGTCGTCCGCCATGCACGTTTATCGGTCCTGAGCTGGCGGGCGTGCCGAATCTGTCCTTTTTAGTTGCCAGGGCGTCCGAGTCACGTCAACTGGTCACGCCCACATCCAGTCCACATGTTGAGCATGCTATAGCTGTTCAGCGTGCCATCCAGACCACCTGTCAATCGCGCTTGTTGTTCAGTGTGTTGACTCGTTCCCGTGATGACCGCGCTACCTGTTTGGCGTGCTGACTGGTCCATGTGACAAGTGTGCTAGTTGTTCAGTGGTTCGACTCGTCCCCGTGACGAGCGCTACATGTTTGGCATGCTGACTGGTCCACGCGACAAGCGCGGTAGCTGTTTAAGCGTGCCGTCCAGTCCACCTGCTTGTCTGCTTGTCGAGCATGTGCGTCCATCGGTGCTTAGCTGCTCGGCGTGCCATCCAGGCCCGATCCGCGCGATTGCACTGCTTCGCTCCATGCAGGTGCGACGCGGCACTGAGCCATTGTAACGACGCCGCCAAGATTGAATCCCACCACCCAACACGCACACGCACGACGCACGAAGAGACACGGCGAAAACCTCGAAAGAACACTGTGACATCGCTGCTACACGGCCAGCTAAAAGCTACAAGCTACGAAGCGCTTTGCATTGGGGCATGGGTCGTGGATTGCAGGACGACTCATTGATTCCGAAAATGTGTGTTCATTCGTCATTGAACACTTTCTCATTCAGATCGTCCAAGTTGTTCTTGAGGAAGCAGTAGAGGGCTTGGTCTCTATCGACCCATGTTTTCTCTTGGGCTTTGTTTTCAGTCATTCCTTGCTTGTAACTTCTTTCGCCACTCTCGCATTGACTTGTAAAAGTCTGTTGCCAGAAGGTTTTTGTACTTAGTTTCCAGGTCTTGAATCTAAAGCGAGTTTGCAATAGTGTATACTGCAAATCCTCCAAACAACGCCCCCCCCCCCCTCCAATGAACGCCCCCCACCCTCCAATGAACGCCCAGGGTAGAAGGTAGGTTGAAAAAATAAACGCCCACTCTCCAATGTTCGCACAGGGGCGTGCTTTGGAACACAGTTATGCAAAGATGTATGCTTGTCAAAACAGGTATTTACCCTCCCTGTGCGCCAGCCTCCAGGCGAGCGGAGCCGGCTACCATTTCTGGCTGCCGGACCGTGGGCTTAAAATTGCCACGGCGGGAGGGGGCTAGCCCCTAATGGCGCACACCCCATCGCAATGGAATGACAACCAACGCTGATGGCCCTCAGTACCCAGCAAATGAGGGTGCGAAAATCACTGGGGGGGGGGACCCAGCCGGCGCGCCTCGTCTCGACGTCGTCGGTCGTCAGGCTACGAGCGAAACCTCTGGGCTCGCGCTGGTCCCGCCCGCCCAGGGGACACCATCAGGGCCGCCTGCCGCTCCAACTGGAGCAATCACCGTTCTGCAGCTCAACGCCCACCACTCAAAGGCGTCGACAGCTGCAGTCCGCCACGCGCTGAACAAGCGTCAATTACAAGTTGTCTGCTTGCAGGAACCGTACCAACGGAACGGGCGACTCGCGGGCCTGAAAGACGGCGGCTTTCGCACGTTCTACCACTCCTCACCCAATACTGTCCCTCGTTCAGCGCTTCTAGTGTCGAACGACGTGGACGCCATTCAGCTGCCGCAATTCTGCGACGCCGACACCACAGCAGCCTCTGTTTCGGTGACGTTGCAAAACGTCTCTACCGCTACCTCTACCAAGCGCTGCTACACCTACTGGCGACGGTCCAAGACACCGGAGCACTACCAGGCCTTCTCCGACGCCAGGCGCGCCTTCACGATTGCGCTGCGCCGTGCACGCCGCCAATCGTGGGCCGCGTTCTGTGCGAAGGTCGAAAGCGGCCGCCCTATCGCCCGCGTTGCGAAAATTCTAGACGCTGGGCAGAGCCAGCTGCCTTCACTAGGCAGCCTCAAAAAGCCAGACAACAGCTATACTGCCACGAGAGGAGAGACTCTGCAGTTCCTGCTCTCTGTCCACTTGTGTCCACTTCCTGTCATGTACCGGGAACTCCTTTCACGCATTCCTCCAGTGAGTTGTGGTGCGGGCCAGCGCGGATGCTCGCTTCGTGTCTCGTTTGGCAATTTCGGTCTCTCGTTTGGCAATTTTGGCTCGCCTGTACAGTTCGGTGCGCCTCTTTCGGCGGCCGCCACCATGCCTGTCTTACAATTGGGCGCGCCTCTCATTCGGGTGCCACCGCCGTGCCCCTCGGCGGCACGCATATACGTCGCGTCAAGGTCATTGAGCGGGCGCGCTGACGAAGAATAGTCGACCGTTGGATTGCGCGTGGCCACCGAGCGCGCGTGAAAAGGCTCTTGTTGTGTAGACAACGGCAAAAAAGAAAACAACGAAGCCCACTCTCTATTGAACGCCCAGGGGCGCGCTTTGGAACACAGTGTATGCACGAATTTGCTGATTAAACTGGCATTGTCACGCTCTATTCCCTGTCTGGGCCCTGCCCTGTATATTGCCTGTACGCACTAGAACTACTTTTGTTTACCCGCTGCAGAAGGCGATTTATACCTATGACTAAGTTAAAACTCACGACTATTGCACCTGCTCAGCACTGGTTCCACTCCGTTTACTACTAGTGAAGTTATGAACGCACCCCCCCCCCCCTCCAATGAACGTTCTGGACAGAGGGTCTGCAAAAAAAAGAAATAAAACAAAACACTGATAGAAAAATAAATAATAATAAATATTGACTTTTTTATATTTTGTATGTTATGACTACACAGGGTCTGACAAGGGGTACTGTGCCTATTTTTTTATATACCGTACTCCACATATACCGATTGTGGTGATCAACTAGATGTCGAGGATACTGTAGGTCGGCGTTTGTAGTACCGTGGTGATCATGCGCAAGTCCCCCCCCCCTTTATAGCATTGTAGTGATCACCTAGACGTCTAATGCAAGGGGTTACTGTATGATCCACAAATCGCGAAATTTGTACCGTATTTTTGTAGAATACCGTAATTTTTGAATTTTGGCAGTGAACGTCTGCATGATCAACACTACTATCTACTACTCATGTGCCCGGCTACGGTCGGTTCTGCGTCCCCTGAATCGCGTAGGCCCCCACACCGACAGAGCGCCTACGTCCGCCGCGTGTGAGCGAGAAGCCGACAAACTCGTCGCCTCTGGCTACTGCTACGCTGCTCGTCCAGCGGTTGGCTAGCACTAAATCCGCGCGCGCTCCTGCAACTCGAATTCGTTTCTAGGTAGCGCTGTCTCCCCACGTTGGTGAGAGGCGATACGCCGACACACGAAACGTGCGCAGCGCAAACTTCCCCCTTCTGTAGTCGCTGCCGCGCTAGCCGACGTCGCTTTGCCTGTCGTGACGCGCTGGAGCTGACGCTGCTTCGCCTGTCGCAGCGCGCTGTGTGGGCAGGCTGACGTCGACGTGCCAGGGCTGCCGACAGCGGTCGAGTCAGCGGCTGATGCGCCCGTGCACTTGAGTGAGAGCTCGCTGGCGTTGACGTCCAAGATGTCGTCGTTGATGTCCAAGAAAAATCGCCAAATCGACGATATCTCAAAATCGATGCTGCCTATCGAGAAATCCTTTGGGCGCCTATTTTCTTTGCAATAGCTGCAGATGCTGTCCGAGTTTCATATCGATACCTTCAGCTGTTCACGAGTGGCACTCCAAAAACCTGGCAGAGAACACGAAAAAAAAGCCACAACATTGGAACATTTTTGGAACTATTGACCCCTTACAGTAAAGCAAGGAAACGCGTTATGGCGCATTTGATGCCCCAGAAGAAGGCGGTTCATTTGCGCCATAACGCGTCGAAATCCGTTCAGGCAATCAAAAGTTATAGGCGATCGAAATTTCAAAAACCCGCATTGAGAAGTGGTCACATATTAGGGTTGTACGCTGACGCGTACACCCTGATAAAGAAATGCAAAGCAACTTGCGAATGGCTCGACGTACATGCGCGTACGGTGGCTCGATCGAATGCGCTCGACACCGAGACGTTTCTTTTTTTTTGGGGGGGGTATGTTCTTTTCTATCTGGGGGTTTTCTTTTGCAAAATACGGTAATGACGATACATTGTACATAGGTGCTGTTGGCGCGTGTCCTTGCGACCGCCTTGTTGTAGGTTCGCTCGCCACACTTCTTCTCCACGAACGCTCTTATTAAGGATAATTCTCTTTATTAAACCTCAAAAGACACAACTCGACAAGACTCTTTGAGATAATAGAATGAACACAGATAAAGGATAGATCAGAATGTCAGATATCAAGGGGCACTTTCGGTAAATTCCTTGTAATTCTTCTAACAGCTCGGCTCCACTCCAACACGCCCCGGATTTTGAGAAGAGATGCAGCAGTTGACTTGTGCGCTGAGAACTTCGGTAAGAGCTTCTTCTGCTCGCCACGTCATGTCCTCGACCGATCCGCCTTGCTCTCGAATCCGACCGCTCCTTGAAAAGTTCCTGAAACAAGTCCGCTGCTGCCATCGTTCATCCGAGCCAGGTCGATAAACGTTGTCGTCCGTCGTGGTTCCTGAAAGGCCCTTAAAACGGTGGTGCCAGCGCCCGTAGTACGCGTCTTGTGCAGAGGATATCTTGGCCACTCTGCGCTGCGCGATCTTCGACTTGATACTTCTGTCCATGGGTTGTCGCCTTTCGCCAGCCACCGTCTTCATCCTTGACTTCTGTGACGCTCCCAGCTTGGCGTGTCGACTCGCGCCATTTTCTTGAAATCTCAGCGCGCTTTCATCGACTTCTTCGCACCGTAGCCTCCGCTGCTCGTCCTTGAATCCGTCCACGATTTTCTGAGGTTTCGGATCTGCAACAACGACGCATTCTCTCTCGTCCGGCAAGACTTCGGCGCGTTGTCCGTCGTTGACCTGAAAACTGAAGTTTGAAAAACCCTGGGCATCACACTCCTTGGGACACTCCTTGGGACTTCCCCATCTACTGCGCTGAAAAAACGTTTCCTTCGTAAAACCTAAAACATTCACGCTCTCTCTTTCCTCTACAAGCCGCTTCGCTGCCTGTTCTTTCGCCACCAATTTAGATGTCACTTGTGACAAAGCTTGCGCTGGAATCTTTAGCAATGGTACTTCTGATCCATCAGGATAAGTCAATTTGATTCCGACAGCCTCCAATAAATCTGTCCCTACCAAAATGTCCGGCTTCAAATTTGGCAACACAATGGCCCACGTTTTGAAACGCCTTCCTTTTCGGTTCCCTTTCAAGAAAATTTCACCTGCACTAAAGTGTTTGCCATCCACACCGTTTATCTGTGACACCGCGTGAGGTCGATAAAATGCCTCCCAAACTTCTGGGTATTTTGATTTGTAAAAATTCACCAAAGCACCTTTCATCTTCTCGTTCACGCAAGTGCGCGAAGCGCCCGTATCGGCAATAGCATAAAAACCGAAATTCATGTAGGTAGATTTCGTCTACTGACTGTACTACAGACGACAACCCTTCAAACTGTATATCATTATGTACATAAATCCTTTTAGGTTGTTCCAATTCTGGTATAATCTTTTCTTTGGCCTTACTCATGACAGCCACCTGAGACACCTTATCAATTTTTTTATTGGACTGACACTGTCGCCGATTCTCCTGAACTTTTCTCGCCTTATAAGACGCAGCATCGTTACTATTAAATCGCACCTCGTTGCCTATACCAACAAATGGCATTGAAACTGGTTCATCGTGTTTGCTGTCATTCACCGTTAGAGCATTCGATTTGCTACAATTTTTGGCCATATGCCCGACTACTCCACAATTGAAACAGGTCAATGCGTTTACCGCGTTTTTCCTCGCATTTGACGGTTCATTCCGCCAATTGGGATTCTCTTGTTGAGGTATATTTGGAGGTCTATTCTGCCAACGATTGACATTTGGTGGGCCATTTCGCCAATTGGGGTTATTCCCATGCTGTTGAGGCCAACCCAACCATTTGGCCAACCATTTTGCCAACCAAAGTCACGCATCACTGGTTGATTGAAATTCTGAATTTGGCGATTCTGAATAGGCTGACGCACATTTCTGTCCAATCGGATGTTTGTCATCGCACCCTGCGTCATATTGATGGTTTGTTCCTTTTGCATTGCCTTGGAAGTAACGTTGTCCCATGTAAAATCTTGTGTTGAAACGTCTGGCCTAAATTTTTCGTTCATGTTGGTATAGAAAAAGCATGCCCTCAGACAATCCGCCACTTCAAAGTTCATGCAAGTTTAGTTCTGCAAATTTCTTACTAGAGGATGTGATATACACTTTTGTACTGTTTGGGAGTGTTGTTCCCATGTCAACCATGCCCTAATTCGTTGAGATAATGGACGTTTGTCCACAAAATGTTGTGAAAATTATTCACATAGGTAAACGGGTATAATCATTTTGAATTTCCGCTGATAAAGTGCGAAAAAGTGATAACGCATCGCCACAAAAAGACATGACCATGTACCGACATTTCATTTCTTCCGGGTATGTCCGCACTGCCCAATCAAAAGTAAACAACCAATCGTCAAAAGAAACAGTGCCTTTACCATCAAAACTCTTCACTTTTGGATCTGGGTAATCCCTCAAATTGTGACCATTTTCGTGTCCATTACCATTTCCATTTCCATTTCTGTTGGTATGTTCATTCTGTGCAAGATTCTGTAAAAGCGCCGTTTGCATTTGTATCTGTTGTTGCATTTGCTCACGTTGCACCTCAACTTGCATTTGTATCTGCTGTTGTAATTGTTGTTGTATTTGTTGCTGTTGTGCCTCTGCCTGTTGTCTTTGAGCCTCTATCAAAAGTAGTGTTTGTTGTCGTTGATCCTCTGCCCGTCGTTCTTGCATCTCATTTTGCATTTGCATTTGTCTTGTTAACAAAGAAAAATAATCTAACGCACCTTCGCCTTCCGGTTGTCCATCTACAGACTGTCTATGACGCGAATGACTACGACTCTGACTATTGTTTTGAATACGCACCTGACTTTGTTGTACCCTTTCAGTCGATTCTTCTCGCGTGCCTCTTTCTGACTGCTCTCGTCCACGACTACGACTATGATATGACTGGTGTGTCCGTTCCTGAAGTAATTGTTCATTTGCCGCCGCCAACTGCTGTTTTTCCGCCTCTAAACGCTCTAGACGTTGTCGCAATTCGAACTCTTCCTGTCTCTTTCTCTCACGCCTTTTTCTGTCCCTCTCGCGTCGTTCCGCCAAGCGCTGCTCCTCTGACTGATTACTCTCCATGCCGAACTCTGTCTCGCTCTCTTCACCATCTGTCACATACGCATCAATCGCAAGATCACTCGAATTCGCGCCTTTATTCGACATATCACTTGATATTCAAACAAATCAAAAACAAATCCAACCACCGACACGCCTCTATCCACCACTCCAATAGGTATGACCCGAAGGCCAGTCCGATAGTTATGACCCGAAGGTCAGTCCGATAGGTATTTCAAACGGTCGGTTAAATATCTGAGTACGTATCTTCCACCAAAAGATACACACCGTAATTCTTAAATACGTATTACCTTATTTTATTATTTTAACTTTTATATCTATTTTCGAATAAGACAAAATATTATAAATAACGTTAGCACGAAGGCCTTGATACGCCACTTGACCTTGCCCGACTCGACTGCTCGACACTTCTCAGCACGCCCGCTACTCGCCTTTGACCACTCGACGACCAAACTCGCAGGCACCACCTGGAGGGTCCACAACGCCCACTGTTCGTCCGATTTTCTACGCCCCAAACAGCTCAATCGCCTTCGAACAGGACGACCGATACTCCGCGCCTTGACCGCTCGATCGCCTCCCGCGTCTCTACTTGAACAGCACGACCGCCTTGGAACAGGATGACCGGCTCTGCGCGCCTCGACTTGAACAGCACGACCGCCGTTGAATAGGACAGCCAGCTCCACTCCTTGACTTTGAACAGCCTGGCCGGTGATCTCGAGGGATCCACTCGACCACTGACGACGTCGCACTTGACTGACGATATCCTGCCTGACGCTTCAATTTGTTGGCGCGTGTCCTTGCGACCGCCTTGTTGTAGGTTCACTCGCCACACTTCTTCTCCACGAACACTCTTCTTAAGGATAATTCTCTTTATTAAACCTCAAAAGACACAACTCGACAAGACTCTTCGAGATAATAGAATGAACACAGATAAAGGGTAGATCAGAATGTCATATATCTAGGGGCACTTCCGGTAAATTCCTTGTAATTCTTCTAACAGCTCGGCTCCACTCCAACAGGTGCTATGTACATTATGTGCATGCGTGCATGCACATGCAGTTGTGCTATATTGCTGCGTCAGAGCATAGTGATGTAAAGTACGGAAATGATCACCATGACTAGGCGGTCAACTTTTGTTTTTTAGCCGAAGTGATCGGACCTACCCACATTAAGTTTCTTGTGAAGCAGCCCATATGATGGTGTGCGTGCGTGCGTGCACTTCTGCTGTGCCATATTGGTTCGTCGGAGCGTAGTGGTGTAAAGAACCAAAAATGATCTACACGTGCAGGCGGTCAACTTTTGTGTTTTAGCCGAAGTGATCCGACCTACCCACATCAAGTTGCTTGTGAAGCAGCCCATTTGACGGTGTGCGTGCGTGCGTGCACTTCTGCTGTGCCATATTGGTTCGTCGGAGCGTAGCGGTGTAAAGAACCAAAATGATCTACACGTGCAGGCGGTCAACTTTTGTGTTTTAGCCGAAGTGGTCCGAGCTACCCACATCGAGATATAGCGATTTTCCCGGAAGTGAAAATATTTTGGTGCGTCGGAGCACATTGGCCCTAAGGAATGAAAATGTTCCCCACTGACTGGCAAGCAACTTTATTATTGACCTCAAAGCCATCCGAGCTAACCACACCGAAATATCGCCGTTTTTCACTAATTTCCCAAGAGTGTAGAGACATATTGGTGCGTCTGGGGTGACTAATTATTTCAATGGGGTCTATTCCAGGTCATGGCGATCAACTTTTCCCATTTTAGCAAACCTCTCAGACCAACGGTTGAAGCGCCTATAGAGGACAAACATTTCTTCCAAAATTTTAATTAGCTAATATCTCATTATCAGTAATCAAGTTTCAGGTTTAGTGGCTTGGCATAGACTTGCCATAAGAAACTGTTCAAGGAAATCAAAAAAAAAAATTGGGGGTTTACTCGGCACTTTTTTGGAGTTTTACTCTGGGTGGAACATAGCCAAAAAAAAGGGCCCAGTTCGTCTGAAAAGGGCCCAGTTGGTCGCCAAAGTACCTCAGAACAAAACAGCTTGAGTGACCAAAAAAGGATAAACGCTGGCACTAACGAAAACTCAGAACAAATAACGCCAAAAGAACAATGTTGTTGAACGAGTATGTGTACATGCAAAGACACATGTAGGGGGCATCACTCGGACTGGCAAAAAGTTCGTAAAGTTGCACATAAGACTTGTTGCCAGTGCCAGTAGTGCCAGCGTTTATACCCAAGTGCCAGTGCCAGTGCCAGCGCCAGCGTTTATACAACCCTATTTATAGCCTCTTTTAACCAATTTTTGACCAAAAAGTGCTTCTTTTGACACTACTTTGGTACACTTTTTAACCCTCTGACACCCCCCTCCCCGTTCAAATCTGCTTACCCCCACCCAAATTCAAATCAAATCCGGTCAGGACGCACCCATACCTGTAACTGGGGGGAGGGGGTTTGGGGGCCCCGCAGAATTTTTCCAACTCCCCCCCCCAACCCCCCCCCCCAGAATTTTCCCAAGGGATTTTCACTTAGTCTAAAACGATAAAAGTGAGTACATGTTGATGTATTTCAGTGCTTTTCAGTGTTATATGACCATAAAACAGCTAAATAACACTGTTTATACCCTATTAATAGCCATTTTTAACCAAAATGTAGCAGTATAACTCAAAAATGGCTGGCTACCCCCCCCCCCCACTTTTTGCTCCAGATTCTCCCCCCCCAGTCAGATTCCCCAGTCCCCAAAATTTTCGCCTGCGGCGCTGTGGTTCTCTCCCAACTCACGTTTGATTCGTAAGGGAGCTAAAAAGTCCCATCATTTTTGTCTATTCCATAGTAGTGTAGTTTGTGCGGTGACCTTCTCCCCCTCTGTCAGAAAATCCTGGATCCGCCAGTGACCACTTCCCTCCATGCCAATGTTTGCAATGGATGAGTCCATTCAAAAACCTACTGAAGTGATTACAAATGAACACACCCTCCACTGAGTGTGACAGGACTGAAAGGAAAGTCAATAAATTTGATGGCAACAAAATGCCAATGATGATATGGTGGTAGAGGTAGACAAAATGAACACCAATAATCAATTGGAAAAGACAAATCAGGGTGTACGCGTCAGCGTACAACCCTAATATGTGACCACTTGTTCAGTGCGCATTTTCAAATTTTCAATCGCATATAACTTTTGATTGCCTGAACGGATTTCGTCGCGTTATGGCTCAAATGAACCGCCTTCTTCTGGGGCATCGAACGCGTCATAACGCGTTTCCTTGTTTTACTGTAGGGGGTCAATAGTTCCAAAAATGTTTCGAAAGCGCGTCCTTTTTTTTTTTTCGTGTTCTCTGCCAGGTTTTCGGACCGCCATTCGTGAACGATACTCTCGATTGGCACGAAACTTTGCAGGTGTTGGCGGCTCATGATGGGATTCTTGTCGCCCAAAGCATTCAGCTCTAGGCCGTGGCAATGTGTAGCTACGGTCCATTTTGACGATTTTTCTCGGACATAGTCGTTTTTTTGGACAAAAGTTTGTCCTCTATAGGCGCTTCAACCGTTGATCTGAGAGTTTCGCTATAATGGAGAAAGTTGATCGCCATGACCTGGAATAGACCCCATTGAAAAAATTAGTCACCCAAGACGCACCAATATGTCTACACTCTTAAGAAATTAATAAAAATCAACGATATTTCGGAGTGGTTAGCTCGGATGGCTTTGAGGTCAATAATAAAGTTGATCACCGATTGGTGGGGAACATTTCATTCCTTAGTGCCGACGCGCTCCGATGCACCAAAATATTTTTACTTTTGGGAAAATCGCAATATCTCGATGTGGGACGTCGGATCACTTCGGCTAAAACACAAAAGTTGACCGCCTACACGTGTAGATCATTTTGATTCTTTACATCGCTATGCTCCGACGAACCAATATGGCACTGCAGATGTGCACGCACGCACGCACACCTTCAAATGGGCTGCTTCACAAACAACTCGATGTGGGTAGGTCGGATCATTTCGGTTAAAACACGAAAGTTGACCGCCTAGTCATAGGGATCATTTTCATACTTTACATCACTATGCTAAAACGCAGCAATATAGCACAACTGCAAGCGCACGCACGCACGCACATAATGTACCGCCTATGGCGCAGCACTATAGCAAAACTGCATGCGCATGCACGCACACACACACGCTCACACGCTTCGATCGCGCCATCGTACGCGCATGTCCGTCGGACCGGTTGCAAGTAACGCGCGGCACACTTCTTTGCCTGGGTGATTTTGGATTTTTTGATCGCCTATAACTTTTGATTATCTGAACCGATTTTGGCGCGTTTCTATACGATGCGTGTCTCCTACTGCGATTGAGGGATTCCACTGGACACGCTACATTTGCATTTTTGTGGTACGCTGGGGCATGTGTGCGTTCTGGTCTGCTGCTGTATGTCTGTATGTGCGTGCGTGCGTGCCTGCATAGGTTTTTCGTATCAATGCTTGTCTTATGAAAAAACACTGTATTAAGGAAAAATTTGCAGGTGGCTGCAAAAAAAAGGTGAATATGTGACGCTATTTTGTTAAAGTCCAGTTTGAAAAAGAGGGGTATTAATCAAGGCACGCCTCAAGCCACTTACACTTTGCAGCTGATCAACTTCAGTTTGAACAAACCGTGTATAAAAACTGAACCAAACGCAGCAACACGTCACATATTTGGCATTTTTTGTGCGAGCCACCTCATTCAGCCAAAACGCAACAGCAACCCTTTCACATCTCATCTCTCTCGGACAATGCGTTGCCATTGGCCATTACCATGGACCTGGCACAGCCAAACTTCCTCGATAAATAGTCGGCACCCTGCTAACATTTGTGACATGTGGGTTGTCACCACAGTTAGTGATGTGTAGGCATACATACTGTACTGGCTCCATTTGTCATTCCCCTTTTGGCATTTCACCCAATGATGAACTACAACGTTTGCATAGTGCCATGCACCATTTTACATCTTGTGCGTGCGTGCATGTGCGTGCTTGCGTGCGTGCCTGCGTGCATGCGTGCGTGCGAGCCTGCGCGTGCATCGTGTTCCATGTGCAAGATCATGGGGTCCTTCCTGTCTGTCTCACAACCAAGTGGCATTTGGTCATGCGGCACATTCGGTCGGTCAGGACGGTCGGTCGGACACATTCGGTCAACAGGGGGAGTGCAGTGTGTGTAGGTCTTAATAATTGCCACTGCACCTTCCTATGCACGCGAACACAAAAAATGCCAAATATGTGACGTGTTGCTGCGTTTGGTTCAGTTTTTATACACGGTTTGTTCAAACTGAAGTTGATCAGCTGCAAAGTGTAAGTGGCTTGAGGCGTGCCTTGATTAATACCCCTCTTTTTCAAACTGGACTTTAACAAAATAGCGTCACATATTCACCTTTTTTTTGCAGCCACCTGCAAATTTTTCCTTAATTTGCCATGAACTACTTAAAAAGTTTATTAAAAAATCAATTTTTTAAGCGTGTGATTAAAAAATTGTTAAAAAAATATTGCAGAGAATTATTTATTTAATTTTTAACTTTAAAAAATTCCAAATAATTATTTATTTAATTTTTAATTAAAGAATTTGCTTGACAGAATTATTTTTTTAACAATTTTTGTTTTTTAATGTGCTTAAAATATTATTTTGAATTATTTAATTAATTAAATTTTTATTTTTGGTGACATCGCTACCCCCAGAATTCGGCCATTTACTCCCCCCAACTCTTCCAGACCCGGTTACAGGTATGGACGCACCCTGCTGTTCTACAACTGGCAGACGTGACAGTTGATCTCACTGCTCCTCAGCGCCTCATTCTCATTACGCTAGCTTCTCGTTTTCCTTTGCGCTTTCCGTTAATTGCCTGTGCGACATTTGGTGTGCTTAGACTAGTCGAACAAGACGAGTCGTCGCTCAACGCCAATCAACGGTCGAGAAAGACACTCTGAACTGGAAAAATCGAACACGCTCTTATTAGAAAGGTGTACTGCATGTTGAACGGTGCGTCGCATACAGCCAACGCCATGGGCCGAGCAATTTTGTATGTTTATAATTTGTTTTAGCACGTCGTACTGTACTCATGTTCGAATTCGGGACTATCATACTGCCAGTTGAAACGAGTTTATTTCCAGTTGAAACTCGTTAACGCACGGACGCACAGGGGGGAATATACAGTTGGAGGGGGGGGGCGGAAGGAGCGTGGGAAAATAACCAATGTCTAAACGCGGGGAGCAGGGTATGCAATGTTGGGAGGATCTAAAATGCCGTACCGGCCGCCACCAACAATCCGTGCCCCTTTGTCGTGACCCCAGCATTTTCCATTTGTGTTTCCATTAAAGAACACAGGCATAGGCTTAGGCTAAGGCTTAGGCTTAGGCTTTGCCTAGGCTTAGGCTTTGCCTAGGCTTAGGCTTTGCCTAGGCTTAGGCTTTGTCTAGGCTTAGGCTTTGCCTAGGCTTAAGCTTTGCTTAGGCTTAGGCTTTGCTTAGGGTTTTGCTCAGGCTTAGGCACGTGCACTGCACACATGCACGCGCGCACGCACGCACGCGCTCACGCACGCACGCACACATGCATGCACGCACTGGCACGCAGGCACGCGCGCATGCACGCGCATGCTCGCACGCACGCACGCACCCATGTGAATGCATGCACGGAGGCGGGCGCGCACGCACAGGCACGCACATACAGACATGTATGTGCACACACGTGCACGCACGCGCGCATGCACGCCCATGCATGTGAGCATGTCACACACAGCATGTGCACACACTCATGGACGCAAGCCAGTGGGCAGCTACCAAATCAGTTTCAGCAATCTAAGCCTAAGCCTAAACCCATGCTTGGTATAATTCCTGTTTTTAGCAATTTATGATATACCGGTAAGTTTAGGTAAGTCGGGTACGGATTGTTGGTGGCAGCCGGTGCGGCTTTTTAGGTCCTCACACCAGTTCATACCCTGCTCCCCGCGTTTAGACATTGGTAATTTTCCCACGCCCCTCCCCCCTCCCCAACTGTACATTCCCGCACAGCGCGGTTTTTACCGTACGCTGATTTTTGTCCGTGTCGGTGCATCAAGTCAACGTCAACAGAATCGTTCGGAGACGAACGATAAGGGCGAAGAGCAGCAGTCAAACCAGCAGCAAAGCAGAAACAACGAGGGAGACGGCAATCGCATCCACGATCACGACGTCTGCAAGTTAAGCTTCTTCTTTTTTTATTAAATAACATTTTGCCTAAGTACCCATGTTCTCTGAATATATTTGCTTAGTAGTTGGTAAAAAAGAGATCGTAACTACCAAAGAGTTGCCGTCGAGCAGCTTGGGGCGTCGCGTCTAATGGATGACGGTCTGAAACGACCGAGGTTATGGTGTAGATAGAATAGTGTAGATATCGGCAGTGTAGATTTTTTTCCGAATTTCTACTGCCTGCTGTTGTTGTCTTTTGTGGTTTTCATTTAGGACACAAGGACTCAGTGGGACGCCGGTTGGAACAAGATCTGCTTCGCTTCCTTGCTCCAACTTCGTTCTATCCCGTTTTTGATTTATTCTTACTTTTTTGACAATTACCCTGCGAACCTGCATATATGTTGAATTTAATTACTACTCTAGTGGTGGCGGATGCACCTTAACTATGGCTTGGGCAAAAAATGGGCAAACAATTGCGGGTGTTGTGCGTCGCTGTTTGTTCTTGTTGTTGTTTTGGAGCCGCTTCAATGATCGCGAGGTCGCGCGTGCGCGACCAGCGAGTGAGCTGCACGAAAGCCAGCACGTTGTCCGGGCTGTAGGCAGTGCAGAGTGGGTGTGGCTCCCATCGTCGCTCGTCGCGCCGCCTGCCTGCATGGACAGTGTATTAGAAAATGTTTCGTGTCGTCCTCTGTGTTGTGCGTGCAGTGTAGGCAGTCTGCATGTCGGAGTGGCCATGTCAGTACCGTGCGTGCTGCAGAAATGGGGTTTTATTGAGGCGCAGGAGATGGAGAGTGGTCTCATCAGCCCTGGTGTGGTTGGTGCACTTGGGGAAGTGTCCCCCATTCGTGCACCACCCATTGAACGAGCTCGCGGTCATGTGTTGCTGGTAGTGCGCCAGGGCCCGCGTCTCTCAGGCGGCCGTCAGCCGCTTGAGGGGGGTTTGCGTGTGGAATGGTTACACCGGCTGGCCGAAGCTCTGCCAGCAGTTGCCGCCACAGTGCGCCAGCTGCTGGCGCCGAAATTTCGGTATATACCGATTTCGGTTTGCAGCTCTAGGGGGGAGACAAGAAACGGAAAACCGGGGGGGGAACTGACACGAGTGACCAACGGGTCTGGCTGCGAAATTCGAGCGCCCGCACTTTAGGCGCCAACCAATCACGGGGTAGGGGCTAAGAATCGACGCACCTCTAGCGACCCCTACCGGAGCCTGGCGGACAAACCGAAAAACGAGGCTCGAATGGCGTTACAACTATGGCAACAACTACCGTAGTCGCACAACACAACCAACACAAAGCTGCAGGGAGACGATGTCAGGGCGGCTTCTGAGACGTTGCCACTGTCGTCGCTCCCCACATTTGGTAGGTTTAGCAAATGCAGACACGGAATACGCAATGAGAATACCACCATGCACAACATGCACTGAACAATGCAATCCAAAGGGCACACACCATACATGTAACTGGGGGGTTACCACCCCCGGTCAAAAGTTACCCCTCCCCACCCCCCCCAACCCCCCAGAATTTTTCAAAAGTTTTCCAACTTGTCTACAACTGTAAAAAGTAGTGTATTTTCGCCTTTTTTAGTGTTTTTTACCCTAAAACAGCTAAATAACGGTATTTATAGCCTATTTTAACCTATTTTTTACCAAGAAGTGCGCATTTAGACACTATTTAGGTACACTTTTTTACCCTCTGACACTCCCTCCCTCTTCTGCTTACCCCCCCCCCCCCCCACCCCCCCCAGAATGGTCTCTGACCCCCCTCCCCCACTTCAAAAACCCGGTTACATGTATGGCACACACACACGCGATTTACGCTATATACGCGTCGATTCTGGGCCCGTATGCTGACAATAATTGGCACTCGAATTAAATTAGAGCGCTCTAATTCAATCGGGGTTGGCAAATGATACGCCACTTCCATCCTTCAGCACGGAAGAATTAGAGTGGTATACGGTACTCGAATTAAAATTAGAGTCGACCACTCGAATTAGAGTAGAGCGATGCACTTGAATTAGAGTGGCACACACACATAAAATTAGAGTGCTCCTACCCACTCGAATTTGCCGATCGCAGTTGAATTGAATTGCACACTTAAAAAAAGAAGAAATAATTCAATCAATGGCCGCAAAGCGTAAGGTTTTTCGAGATGTGTACGATCGGCTTGGAGAACTGACTGACGAGGAGCTGTACCGGCAGTTCCGCTTTGACCGCGAGACGATCTTGAGCATCTCTGGGATGTTAGAGCCCATGTTGCTGAGGGGAGGGCAGCGGCCGGGCCGTGCGCTGGATCCGCATCTCCAAGTATGTGCCGCCCTGCGCTACCTCGCCTCGAACGACTTCCAAATGGACGTGGCCGACTCCCTGCACATGAGCCAGTTGGCCGTGTCGCGCGCCATCCACAGCGTCGTCGACGCGCTCGCCGAGCAGACGGCCGACTTCGTCCACTTCTCTGTGGAGGAGGAGGAGCTGCGCATGCGCAAGGACGCCTTCTTCGACGTCGCCAACTTCCCCAACGTCATCGGCATCATCGACGGCATGCACGTGCGCGTCTCCCCTTCGAAAGAAGAGGAGTTCGCGTACGTGAACCGCAAGCGGTATCACTTGCTGAACGTGCAAGTGGCCTGCGACCACAAGGGCAAGATCATTCACTTGTGCGCTCGTTGGCCCGGCAGCGCCCATGACGCCTGGGTGCTGCGCCAGAGCAACCTGTGGAACTACTTCGAAAACGGCCAGCACAACGACATGGGCGTCATTCTCGGGCGCCACGACGACCGCCTCCTGGGCAATGAGGAGAACGCGTTTCCGTTTGTCAGCCCCTTTTCGCCTTGACCGTCTGGCGAACAATTGGTCAATTGTGTTGCACGCACGGGTTTTTGTCAACTGTTCAATGGGTTTTTGTCGGTTTTGTACAAGTTTGCGCCTGTGAATTGAACGGGTCCTTGTTTTGTTGCTTCAAATGTTCTGTTTGTGAACGCTTATACCAATGACCGATGTTTGTGATGACAGCTGCCTTGCGTGTATACATGCACATTAACTTAACATATTCGTGCAAGGGGGGGGGGCGGGGGTGCAGGGTCGCGAGTTCAATATAAACAACGCAGCCGCTTTATTCAAATCTTTACAACCGATCACTTAGAAGAACATCCTTGCGAAATCGCGGCGGAAATGTGCTGCATCGCCGTCGACGTCTTGGGCCACTTCTCCGAGGCCTTCTTCCTGATGGTCTTGCTCGCCATCTTCCACGTCGGGCAGTCGACGCTCAACGGTGATGTTGTGGGCAAGAAAGTAGTAACACCCCCCCCCCGCGGGAGCAGAGCAGTTACGGTATCTTGGTGAGGCCGTTTTTGCGGGAAAAATTTTCTCGCGGTCGGGGGTACGGTATCCCAGCTTTTGAGGGTTCTCTCCCTCACCAGCGGTTGGGGAGGGCGTGCAGGGGTGGGGGTTCATCACAGGAGGTAGGAGAGGTACGGTATAGTCCTCCCGCCTTCCAGGCGCGGCGCAATGGAGCTGGTTTTGGTACCTCCATTGTGTGGCGTTTTTCCAATCTTCAATTAGGTGGTTACGGTAGCGTTTGGTGCCGTGTGGCCCCTTATTTCTAGCGTTACGAATTTTTTCTGAAGTCGAGGTCGAGTTGCTGTTGCCGAGCCTGGTGGTGCTAGTGGTGGGGCAGCTGCACTGTGTCGCGTCGTTCGTCGTCAGCCTCCGATGGTGCTTCGCGCGTCGCTGTCAGTCATCAGCGTTTTCCCGCCAGTGCGTTGTTCACTGCCCTCCAGCGCTGAGGACGCGACTCTTGAGCGGCCGCCTGGACGAGGCCGACGCCGCCGCCGTCAAGGAGATCGACAGGAGCTTATGGTAACTCGACGCCTGCGCCCAACTCGCTGCGAATTTTAGAGGTTGGGTCGGCAGGCCGCCGCCGCGTGCTGTAGTTGGCGGCGATCGAAAGACGGCGCTCGCTCGTCCTTTGGGCGTTGGCTCGAGTCGGCTCTTCTCGTCTGGACGCCGATCAAGCTGACGATCCGCTTTTGCGATGCGCCCCCAGTCATCGGCAGTTATCTCTGTGAGTGCGTGCGTTCGTGTGCTGGTGCTGGCGCTTTTTCTATGCAGTTGTGTCTCAGGTTTTGAAAGAATCGGACGTTGGCTTCCCCCTATCTGGACGCCGCTCTAAGTGCCGAAGCTGCGTCGCCTCCCCGTCGGCGCCATCAGCAACCATTCGTGAGTGCGTATGTGCATGTCTGTGTGTCGGTGCGGGCGCATTTGCAAGTCTTGCTGTCACTACCAGATCCAGAAGGGGTGGGGGGATGGCCCCTTCCAGTCAGGTAGGCTAGGGAGGTTGAGAGGAAGGACGAGCACAGGGGCAAAGTGGGCATTCCATGGATTAAGGCGCACAAAAGCGTTTCGCCTGTGCTGCTGTGGTTGGATTGCATTATTGTGTGTTGAGCAAACGATGCAAATGCCGATGCCAGGCCTTAGGATAGACTTGCAATGAAAGAACTCCCCCCTATGTCAGATTATCCTGGATCCCCTAGTGACCTCGATGTTGGATTGCTGTTGCAGGTTTCAAAGCGCCCCAGCCATCAAGAGCCTACGCATCGACGGCCCACACCAGGTTGTTTGCCTTGTTGTGCTTGCTGGTGTGGATCGGCCCCATCCATTGTTGCAGCCTCGTCGGAGTCGGCAGCTCTCTTCCCCACATCGGCACCAGCCATCCAGAACCACCCCCTGAACGATCAGACACAGCTGTGATTCTGATGTGATCGCGGGTGGGGTCGTGTTGGTGAACTGTTGCTGTCTCTGACAATGGCTGTGATGCGACTGTTGGCTCTTGCTGCCCCGGGAGGAAATCTGGGGACCCGCCCCGGGGGAGTGGAGGGCCGCCCCTGTGCTGGGGGAGTGGAGGGCCGCCCCTGTGCTGGGGGAGTGGAGGGCCGCCCCCCCCTTCCCCTCCACTTGGTGAGTTGGGCGACAAAGTGCAGGGCGGCAGGCCGGAGGCTGCCCGCCCTGCAGTGGGCGCCTCCGTCCTCAGCCAAGGCTTATGCTAACACAACTGTAGTTGAAGTCATAGTGATTGTGGTGTGCTTGCGTGCGTGTGAGGTGTGCGTGTGTGGGTGTTCAGCCTTATGCTATCCTAACAACTGTAGTTGAAGTCTAGTGATCGTGGTGTGTGTGTGTGTGTGTGTGTGTGGTGGTGTGTGGGTGTGGGTGTTCAGCCTTGTGCTGCGTGTGTGTGTGTGTGTGTGTGTGTGTGTGTGTGTGTGTGTGTGTGTGTGTGTGTGTGTGTGTGTGTGTGTGTGTGAATACGTATGTGATGTTGTTGCCTCTATGTGGGGTGTTGGCGCACACAACTGAATGATCTGACAAGAATTACTGTGCACGTCGAGGCAAGTCAATCGTGGTTACGTTGACATCAAGGCCATCAAGATCAACGATCCTATTTGACTGCATAAGCATGTTCATTTGGTTGACCAGTCGCTCCACAGAGAGTCTTTCCTTGGCCATGAAGGGTACCAACGCTTCCTTGTTCATTCCTGGATGTGCAATAGTGACTCCAATCTGTGCTGTAGGTGATGAGTGTGTCGCCGCAGTGTTTAGTAATGCCTCTAGCGCAACTGGTAGATCACGAGTGGGATTGAAATTGGTGTCGTCAATTGCTAGCCCAAACTTGTAGCAATCTGTGTGAAACTTGGTTGATTTTGTGCATCCCTTGTCTTGAATAGTGAATGGATGGATGTCTTGCCCTCCACCCACTTGTTCCTCTGTAAAGTGTGTCGGCAGTGGTGGTCTTGGTAGATCCAGCTTCTCATAACGTTTAATGATTGCTGCCCTCAACCCAGGAATCCAACGGTAGGACTTGACATTGATTAACGCAACAAGCTCATTGAAGTCCATGATGATGCTAATGATTGGTGAGTCACCCATTTATACTGTTGCATCCATCTTCTTTCCATAGTTGAGCCTTGTCAGTTGGAGGTGCAATGCTCTATTCCCACCACTCCACAGGTGCATACACCAGTAGACCACACTAGCAACCGTAGCCAATGCCAGAACAGCATGCCAGTACCACAGGAATAGGTATGCCTTTTCATACAGCACATTGCCAGGCAGGATACACTCTACCCAATACTGGTTGCCAATCGTACCCATATGCTTGGATGTAAAGTTGCAGTAGACCTTCAATGGAAAGAGGCCATTCATCCAGGCAAACCATCCATACTTGCCATTTAGCATGTATGTGGTTGCACCATAGAACAGAAGAATCACACCCAAATAGAGGAACTTGACTGTCAGGTAGCAGTAGACAAGTGAATCTGGTAGTCTCTCTGCTTTGGCTGGATCCTTGATACCACAGTATGTGAGGCAGATGTGCCATATCCAGTTGGGTATGAGAAGTGCTATGCAGTGAAGAAAGAGAATCAAGGGAATCCACTGGTACCAGTTGATTGGTCGATCCAATCTTGGCTCGTATGTGTTGAATGCGTATGTTCCATTAACAAAGCACATTGACTCAACATAGTCAGCCCAAGTCTTGGGATCTGCAGCCAACTCATCTCCCCATGGGGGTGTGATGCAGTGTATTGGGCTTAGCTGCTTGGAAACAGCCAAACCAATGATAAAGAGGAAGATGTAGAGCGTCGCTCGGGTGTTTAGCTTATCAACTGGATCGTTAAACTCATTCAAACGCAACACATCCAGAGAATACATTGTCACAATGAATCACTGGGATGGGTGCTTATATACTAATCACAACCGCTTTCTTCGAAAGTGCAACTTGCAGTAGATGGTTCCAAATGCAAAGTTGATTGGCTCTCCATCGGTGCCAGTTATAGAGATCTCAATCTCATGGAATCGCTTGAGTGCAACTGGCATGTATTGCAGCTGTGGGAACTCGGCGATGGCAATAGAGGCATATTCTCCTTTGGGTGCAACGACCTTGAGCAGCTGTGCACGAGTGTTTCCAACCAATGAAGGGTAGACGAGGTTGCAGTACACAAAGAAGACGTGTTTTCCACCTTTTGGGTCAGGTGGCAGTTGTGCACGATGCAGAGCTCCCTTCTTCAACACAGGCTCAGTAAAGCCCAGACTGTAGGCAAGTGTTTTGGTCATCCTCACATGGTGCACAGGCTCCTGTATGAGCAGGTTGACTCGGTTCGATCCAGGATCATAGGTAAGCTTGAGCGATTCCTCCTGTCTGTCCCATAGAAGGGTTGCATCCTCAGCAGCTTTCTCAAACCCCCATGTATACTGGCGTTTTACATCATTCATCTTCTTGAACTCATTCATGAGTCTGTTGACAATCTCATTTGCACTGGTGTAATGGTTGTCCTCAAGTCGATAGATTGTCTTCACCTCTGGAATACGTTCTAGATAGTGCGATCCAACAGGAATTCTGATTCTCTTTTCAGGATTGGGTCTGAAGAGGGTTTTCACGCTTTTTGGTATGTAGTCTTCCATGGTGACTTCTAGGGCACATCCTTTGTGGGTAACATAGCTGACTGGGTAGATCAACTCACTCAGTGCAACAACCCATTCTCCAGGTCCCAAGTCCACAGTTTCAGCCAACTTGCATGTGAACACTGAGATTGCTTTCTCTTCAACCGTGTTGCTTGGGACTGTAATGTAGAACTCACTCATTTCTTTAGGTTTGGTGAGGGCAGAATGTATCCAATGCAGGCGCTCAGCACTGACCACCAGATGTTTTTGTCACCATCACGAAGCGACACATTCACCAGTGCAGCAATGATCAGCAAGTAGACTGCAATCACTTGGGAAAAGAACACAATCTCCGACTTTGGAAATTTGGATCCACACAATGGCCAGTGCCTACTACTGCTATCTGAGTTGGAGTCCATTGCAGCTGTCAACACTTGGCTGGCACTTATATACTCTTATCACCTACTAATCTTCACCTTTGACAGTTCTGGTTCATAGTACACCCCTTCAATTGCTTCCCCATCCAACGCTTCGATGCGGTAAGTGGCTGGGCGTCGATGCTCTAGGCGTGTTGAGATCAGAAACACTTCATCGGTGAACTGCCTTGAGTAGCCCTTTCCTAGCTTTGACTTCTCTTTGATGACGCGAACAGCATCTCCAACTTTGTACTGGAACTTTGGACTGTCAGGTAGAGGAGTGCTGTACAGTGTAGCTCTAACCATTGGCTCATTGTCGATGTTGACATTGAATGGCTCCATCTTGATCGATCGATGATAGGTCTTGTTGTACCCTTCAATGATCTTGTTCAGCACAGTGATGTAACGTTTTGTGTTGTTGTGAGTAAAGTGCCTTGAAATCTTGTTCTTGATAGTGCGCTGGAACCGCTCCACAACTGCAGCCTTGATGTCTGGATCAGGTGCCCAAATGTGAACAATGTCATTATCCTTGACCCACTTGGCAAACTGGCCTTTGAACTCATTGCCACGATCGGTCATAATCCGTGCAGGTTTGCCTTGTTTCTTCAACATTCGTTTAAAGGCTTGTAGTACACTAGTTGGCATCTTGTTCTTTATAGCTTCAGCCCATGCAAACTTTGAGAAGATGTCAATGCAGCACAGGATGTATTTGAAACCAGAGTTGTGCCTTGAAAGCTTGGAGTAGTCAATGAGGTCTAGCTGGTAGTCATATCCAATGCCAAGTGATACCATTCGATTCCTCTTGAACCTTCTTAGTGAAGGTTTGTGTTTTGTGTAGGTGCTGACAGACTGAAGGTAGTCAATCACATCCTTTTGCTTGATGTGTGGGTTGACCTTCTTTGCTTCTCTATACAATGTGTTTACGCCAGCAAAGTAGGCAGGGGAACCAGGTGTCAAGTAGAGTTTTTTCAGCACACGATTCATAATGCAACAGCGCTTGTCACAGAGAGGTCACTTATATAGAGATTCGAATCGCAATGTCTCCTTGATTGGATGCTTGGCACTCTTCTTCACTATCAAGGGTCGTCCTGAGCCCACTTGGGGGCTCTTCTTGTTCGCCTTCTTTGGCGTTCGAGGTGGCTTGGGTCTATGTAGTGATGTAGGAGTGTGAGGCTCTTCACGCACAGCAAACTTGAATCTGTTGCCAAGAGCCATCTCTGGAACATGGTTCTGCATGAGCATTGCCTCAAACTCATCCCAACCAACTGGATTCTCTCTAACATAGTCTCGTACTGCATGGTGGAACAGTCGCCCAATGCTTGAACCAGAGATTGGATGGCCATTGCTATCCAACAGTTCACCACCTTCATTGAACTTAATCTTGTCTCTCTTAGACTGTAGAAAGTCCATGAGAGAGTTGGCAGTACGCTGCTTTGTGTATGGAATTCCATCCAAGACATGCTTCCATGGTATATCCGCCAATGTCTCCACCTGCTTCACTAGCACTGGCTTTGGCTTCTTCACAGTGTCCTTTGCCACTGAGTAGCGAGCAAGAGCATCATGAAACAGTTTGACTCTGAGGTCATCATCCACAGTGTAGTCCTTTATGATATCCTGCATCTCTTGACCAGTTGCATTCATGTGTGTCTTGGCCATATCAGGCATGTCTGCAGGGACTAGCTTCATCTTACGCATCCTCCAGTAGTGATGCAGTGACCGCAGCAACTGTTGGCAGTAGCACAGCAGTGAGTAGTCCACTACCCTTTTGAATCAACACCTTGCGCTTCTCAGCAACTGAAGTTCCTTTGTCTGCAATGCGCACCACTGCAGCACCAAACTTGCGTAGACGTGTCTTTTGGGCTGGAGTCAATGGAATGTTCCCACGAGCCAGGTTGTGACAACACTCAGCAATGCTCTTGATTGTCTCGCTATCCAACCCTCGTAAGATTGCAAGCCGTAGTCTTGGCTTAGAGTCACAGAGAAGGCGAAACAATGCCAGGTTTTGCTTCAGACGAGAAGTCATCATTGCCGCAAAGGTTCACCACTGTATTTATACCTTCCGAATGAGGTACACGTAACAGATCTCATCAGGAAAGATGTTCGTTCGAAGACGCAATGCATCGTGAGTAGCAGGGTGAAGGTCAATCAACAGGTATCCATATTGCTTCTTAGTCGCATCTTCAAAAGCTTCCACAAACTTCTTGACATGTCCAGGGTACATCTGACGACCAATGTTGTTCATCTGCAGTGCATCACTAGCTGAACGAAACAGCACAATGTAACCTGCATTGAGTCGTGCAGTTCGAAGACCCTTGTAGAAGAAGTTTTGAGTGAGAAAGATCACAGTGATGTTGTGGTGATGGGCCCCTCGGGTGAACAATGTAGTCAGCAGATCCGACTTGGAGCACTCAACCATAAGGTCATCAAACACAACCAGCTTTGAGACTGACTTGTCCTTGAGGGCTTCGCCATCAGGCAGGCCTTCCACGAACTTGACCTGTGATGGCAGGTTTGCATAGCTATCGTTCCATATGGTGTAGCACCAGATTATCTGATCCATCTTCTTGGTAAACATCTGATCTGCTAGCCGAACCAACTTGACAGTGAATGTTGTCTTTCCTGATTGGGTAGGCCCAGCAATGATGATGCTTGAGTTGGCATGTATTCGAACATCATCGTAAGTGTCCATTGTAGTGAATAGGGTGCTATGCATTGGTGCCTTATATACTTTTGTTACCCACCTACATGTTGATGCATCATCATTGTGATATGACACTGGCTCTATTTTGCTTGGGGGAATTATGTTTGTTTGTGAGCCTTGTGGGTTCAAGTGTGGACATGAGAAAGAGTTTAAGCGTCATGTAAAGGTGTCAAAACGTCACAAGCTACTGATGGAGCTGGCTGCTGGCATCATCCCCAAGTACTACTGCCAAGACTGCCTAAAGCCATGCTACACACAAAAGTGCCTCAATGACCATCTCATGAGCAAGCAACACAAGTCAGCAGTCAAAGACATCCACACATGTGCAGAGTGCAGCACCAAGCACATTGGACAAGATGAGTATGATGCCCACCTCCAGTCATTTCGACATGAAGCAATGGAAGCTCTTGGTGACAGTGATAGCGACTGCGATAGCACCTTGTGAGAGTATATAAGGGGCGTTCATATGGCCTGTGCTCAAGGATGCGTGTGCTGTATGAACCACTTTCTGCTGACCAGCTTGGTGGCACTCTACACGTGTACAAGGGCTTGCCATTCCAGCGTGGTTCAGGGCTTGGTGGTATCTTTCGCTCAATCGCTCGATTTCTTCTGCCAATTGGCAAGACATTGGGCAAGAATCTTGTTGCTGGAGCTGCCAACGTTGCCAGTGACGCTCTCGAAGGCAGTAACGTCAAAGAGTCTGTAAAACGAAACGCAGCAAGGGCAATCAAAAAGACTGCAAGAAAGGTCGTTGACAAGCAGGAAGGCAGCGGACTTGGCAAACCACCCAAGACTGAGGCAGTTCCAAAAAGGCTAAATAGAGTCATCAAGCGAAAAAAGGGCAGCAAGAAGAAGTATGGCATACCTTTTGGATAAGGAGATGCCGCTGGCTTCCAAGACTGAGCTGGCTCTCTTCTCAATTCCACCTACTCAAGTTGTGGTTGACTCTACTGCATTGGTTCCAGTCTATCCCAAGCATGCCTTGTCAAGCAGTGGGGCTGGCCCATACATTTTTGAGCTGTCTCGGGACCCACAGTACCTGGACCTAAACAGTTCATTCCTGTACATGAAGTTCTCAGTGAAGACCAAGGATGGAAATATGGCTGCAGCAGATGGAGATGCAACTCCTTATACAGCTGGTCTGGTGAACAACTTTGCATGCAGCCTGTTCAAGCAAGTGCGACTCCACTTCAACAGTCGCATGGTGTACGATTCGGGCAGCAATTATGCTTATCGCTGCTACATTGAGAACCTGCTCAACTGCTCCAAGGACACAAAGACTGGCATTCTCACCATTGGCGGGTGGTATCAAGATACTCCTGGAGCATTTGATAAGCCAGCTGATAACAAGGGCTGGAAGCATCGTGCTGCTCTGATCAATGGCAGCAAGTATGTCGAGCTGATGGGTGCTCTTCATACAGACACATTCAGTCATGATAAACTCATGCTGAATGGTGTTGACATTCTGCTCGAATTGCACCGCCAGCCTGAACAATTCTGTCTGCAAGCTACAGATGATGAAACATTCAAAGTTGAAATTGAGTCACTCATCTGGTACGTCAAGAAGGTGGATGTAATGCCATCAATGAGAATGGCTATTGAGAAGCAGCTGGCTGTCGAACCTGCAAGATATGCAATCCGTCGCACTGAAGTGATTGTCAAGCATCTAGAGAGTGGACGCAAGGAGATTCACAACATGCCACTCTCAAATGGACAGCTGCCTCGCCGTGTTGTACTTGGGATGGTGACGAGGAACGCCTATGCAGGGTCGTTGAAAACGAATCCCTTCAACTTCCAGCACTTCTCTCTCACTGGCATGCAGCTGCATGTTGGTGGTGTACCTGTGCCAAGGAACCCATTGCTGATGGACTTTGAGAGGGGGTTGTACACAAGGCCCTACTTTATGCTGTATGATGGACTCAACCTGCCAATGGATGGTCCAGGAAATGGCATATCGTACGATGCGTTTGGCCAAGGATACACATTCCTTGTCTTTGACCTCACTGCTGATGGATCCGAGTCTCTGCAGCTGATCAAGAATGGTGCTGTCTCATTGGATGCCACATTTGAAAAAGCAACGAAAAGCGACCTCAAGTTGATCTGCTTCCTAGAGTATGATTCCGTCATGTATATAAACCAGAGTAGAGAGATCTACTACGACTTTTCGGCATGAATACTCGGCAGTTGATGTCTGCGGTTAGTTCTGATGAATACATCTCTGAGGTGTGCCTTGGTGTCTTTGCATGTGACAGAGTACCAACACTACGTCCAAACACTTGTGTTATCATCAATACTGATCCACACCAATTGCCTGGCAAGCACTGGATTGCAATCTATGTGACAAGAGGAGGGCGTGCTGAGTGGTTCGACACCTTTGGAAGACCTGTTGATGTGGAGCTCAAATTCATAGTGTCTGAGTTGCCAACTTGGCACAACAAAAGACAAGTGCAATCTCTTGGAACAGACACATGTGGAGCACACTGTCTATACATGCTGCATCATCGGTGTCGAGGAGTGCCTGCTGAAGAAATTATTCAAACATACTCAAATGACCTCTGCAGGAATGATCAAGATGTTGTAGAGTTTGTCGAGGAGAACTTTGAGTTGGCTCTGCCATCAGACCTCGCCATCTGTCAGAAGTGTGTCATACATGCACTCAAATCTATATAAAGCAGTGTCCATTTGTCAGTATCAATCAGTCATGGAGAAAGACTGGATGGGCGACCTTGTTAGTGACATTCTCGGTCCTCCGTGGTATGTAGTCGAGCCCAAAGAAGAAGCCCTCCAGCATGGAGGCACGCCCCAAGAGCCCAGTGAAGATAGCCAGCAAGATAGCGCGCTTTCCTTGAGTCGACGACAAAAAAAATGAGCATGCAGAAAAATGAAATTTTCGGGCGAGTGGCGTAGCGTCCTAACCCACTTTAATTAAAGTTAGAGCGCTCTAATTTTTTTGTCAGCATACGGGCCCTCGTGCCGCCCTTGATGGGCCTTTGGTCACCAGAGCCGCCACCGCCACCCCGCAAGGGCCTTTGCTCGCTGTCGTCACCGCTACTGCCAACACTGACATCGCCCAAAGGCCTGTGGCTGTCAGTGCTGCCTCCTCTGCCCTTCGTGGGCCTCCGCTCGCTGGTTGCGGGCTTTTGACCATTGACTCTTCTGTCGACACCGCCCTTCAAGGGCCCCCCGTCTGGCGCCATCCATCTCCGAGGCCGACTGCGCTTTCGGTGTGCGGCCTCCACCTCCCGTCTGACTTCGAGTCAGAACCAGCGCCTCTGTGCGCTCTGCGGCTGACGCGCCATTGCCCTGCACGGACGTTGAGTGATGACGACGCCGCCATCAGTGCCGACGCAGTCCGCTCCCTGTGGTCTGCTCCAAACACTGGCAACCGCTCAGCGTCGCTGATGTCGCCATCGTTGACTGACCAACCACCTGCGCCATCGCCTGGCGCCTTCGGGTGCTGATTGTTGGCCGACATCGCCTCCTGCCATGGCCTCCACTTGTGACGTGCCCAGCTATGGTCGGTTCTGCGTCCCCTAAATCGCGTAGGCCCCCCACGTCAACAAAGCACCTACATCCACCACGTGTGAGCGAGAAGGCGACAAGCTCGTCGCCTCTGGCTATCACTATGCTGATCGTCCGGCGGTTGGCTAGCACTAAAATCCACGCGCGCTCCTGCAACTCGAATTCTCCTCTAAGGAGCGCTGTCTCCCCACGTTGGCGAGAGGCGATACGATGGCACACGAAACGGGCGCAGCGCAAAACTTCCCCCTTCCATAGTTGCTGCTGCGCTAGCCAACGTCGCTTCGCCTGTCACGACGGGCTGGAGCCGACGCTGCTTCGCCTGTCGCAGCGCGCTGTGTGGGCAGGCTGACGTCGTCGTGACGGGGCTGCCGACAGCGGTCGAGTCAGCGGCTGATGCGCCAGTGTGCTTGAGTGAGAGCTCGCTGGCGTTGACGTGCTGGGGCTGCCGACAGAGGTCAAGGCAAGCGGCTCATTTGCAGGTATGAACGACCGTCCAACGACGCTGCACTATTCGGTCCATCACCACACGTGCAAGACACGGAAAGGTCGCACGGTGGCTTCGCCGCGTTCGGGGGGGGGGGGGGGGAGGAGCAAAGACAAATGGGGAAAACGGAAAACACGAGAAATGACCAAAAGTCAGCGCGAGTCACGCAAGCAGAAATGTGCGCGTATGCCCACGCATGCGCCATCCAATCACCGGTAGGGAATTTGAACGGACGCGCTCCCAGCGACACCTACCGGAGCCTAGCAGGCGGGCCGCAAAACTAGGCTTGAAATGGCGCAACGACTACGACTGTGGCTGTTGTAGTTGCACTGCACAAACACAATGGAAATCGCAGCGCAGCTGTGGGGATATGATGACGTAGTGGCCTGCTGGACGTTGCCGCCTGTCGTCCCCACACTATCTATCATATACTATCATGTATCACTTTAGACAGGTTGAAAAAACTTTGAAACGCCTGGGGACAGGGGGTGGTTAGGCGGGGCCAGCAACCGAACCCTCCAGTTACATGTAGGACTACACCTGCAAATGAGCCCCCCCCCCGTCCAAAGTCTAGGCATACCTGTAACTGAGAATTGGAGGAAGGGTTTGAGCACTTTCTGGGGGGAGGTGGGTGGTATTTAAAACTGGAGAAAGGGGTTCTGACTCTGGGGAGGAAAAAATAGCCATTTTTTGGTCGATTTTTAATCAGAAATCCACTGTAAAAACTTTAAAATATGTACTTTTTAGACAAAATACACTGTTAACAACACAACATAGGTACTTTTCGGTCAATTTTTACTCAAAAACAGTGTACGAGACACATTTATTTTCCATTTAAGTAGGTAGGAGAAAGTTCCCAAAATCTGGGGTAGGGGTGGGTGGGTGGGGGTTCACACAAACCTGGGGGAAATGTGTGGGTAGGGTCACCCAGCACCTGGGCGGACCCCCCCCCCCCCCCGCCAAACACCACCCCAGTTTACCAGAAAATGCAAGGTTTGGGTTCAAAATCTCTCCAGACTAATATATTAAGGAAAATTTTGCAGGTGGCTGCAAAAAAAGGAGAATATGTGACGCTCCTTTAGGCCCAGTTTGAAAAAACGCGGTATTAAAAGTAGCCACTTCATCAGATGATCAACTTCAGTTTGGACAAACCGTGTATAATCGAACCAAGCGCAGCAACACGTCACATATTCGGCGTTTGTTGTGCGAGCCATCGCACACAGCCACAACACTACCACTATCAATCCACCCTCACAAACTCTTTCATCTCTCTGACGCTGCGCATCATTCATTAGGCATTGTTTGAATGGACAGGGCACACAGCCAAAGATTCTGCATAAATAATTTCGCTACCCTGCCCGTCTTAAATTTTTAATATGTGGCTTGCCCTTACAGTAAGTGATACTTGGATCACTGGAAAGGCAGTCCAGGCTGCATGAGGACGGAGACCTTTCATTCCTTGACTCAGAGACGAGAGCAGGCCTTGTCCTTGACTGGACGTCTACAGATGGCAGTTCCGTCCGTCCATAGGCACAGGCTAACAGAAGCAGAACAAAGATGAACGAGAATCGAAGATTGAATGTTGGGTATACAATCTACTTGGTACTCAAGATCGTGAATTGATGGTGCATATCACTTACTGTAAGGGCAAGCCACATATTAAAAATTTAAGATGGGCAGGGTAGCGAAATTATTTATGCAGAATCTTTGGCTGTGTGCCCTGTGCATCCATACGATGCCTAATGAATGATGCGCATCGTCAGAGAGATGAAAGAGTTTGTGAGGGTGGATTGATAGTGGTAGTGTTGTGGCTGTGTGCGATGGCTCGCACAACAAACGCCGAATATGTGACGTGTTGCTGCGCTTGGTTCGATTATACACGGTTTGTCCAAACTGAAGTTGATCATCTGATGAAGTGGCTACTTTTAATACCGCGTTTTTTCAAACTGGGCCTAAAGGAGCGTCACATATTCTCCTTTTTTTGCAGCCACCTGCAAAATTTTCCTTAATATATTAGTCTGGAGAGATTTTGAACCCAAACCTTGCATTTTCTGGTAAACTGGGGTGGTGTTTGGCGGGGGGGGGGGGGGGGGGGGTCCGCCCAGGTGCTGGGTGACCCTACCCACACATTTCCCCCAGGTTTGTGTGAACCCCCACCCACCCACCCGCCTGCTGCGCCAGCATACCTGTAACCGGGTCTGGAAGAGGGGGGGGGGGGGTAAACGACCGAATTCTGGGTGGGGGGTGTCTGGAGCAAAAAGTGGGGGGAGCTGGCCATTTTTTTGTTATACTGGTACTTTTTGGTCAAAAATGGTATGAACAGGGTCTAAACAGTGTTACTTAGCTGTTTTATGGTCATATACCTAACACTGAAAAGCACTGAAATACACCAACCTTTACTCACTTTTATCGTTTTAGACAGAGTGAAAGTCCCTTGGGAAAATTCGGGGGAGGGGGGGAGTTGAAAAATAGTTGGGGAGGGGACCCCCCCCCCCCCAGTTGCAGGTATGGGCGCCAGGTGTAGAGGACAGTTGTGATCATTAACAAAAAAAAATGGGCATTTGTGGTGCACGTTTTAACGCGTCTACCACAATTGAGCAGTGTCCCAAAAAATTGGCAGGGTTGTTGCAAAAGTTCCCATTGAACGATCCTGAGTACGCAACTGATTGTAAGTGACCATCAAACCTGGGGTTGGGGGCAGCGGGTGTCATAGTTGTAGAGAATTGGCCTATTGCGTGCACGGTTCTCATTTCGATTCTTGATGAAGCCACGTATTACTCCAGCCAGTAGTATTTCCTCGTAATTTTTTGGCCAGAAACGCGCTTCAGAGTTCCTAAAATGGTCCGTGGGTTCATAAAAAAATGGCCCCAAAAAAACACGATTTTTTTTCCATTTCAGTGGGTATGAGAAAGTTTCCAAAAATTCTGGGGAGTGGGATTAAATCTCTTGATGGGGGGGGGGGTAGCTCCCCAATTGCTGGCATACCTGTAACTATTTGGGGGGTTACCTCCCCCAGAATCTTTCCGAACCTTCCCAAACTCCCCCCGCCCCTCCCCAGAATTCTTCCAAAAGATTTTCACCCTATCTAAAACGATAGAAGTGAGTAAGTGTTGGTGCTTTTCAGTGTTATATGACTATAAAACAGCCGAATAACACTACTTGCACCCTATTTTGACCCATTTATACCTAAGTACCTATTTAAGTAAAAAAATCGTCACCTATGCCGCACTGTTTGCCCCAGACACCCCCCCCCCAGTCTGCCAGACCCAGTTACAGGTACGGTTACAGGTATCTCCCAATTCCCCAAACCCCCAGCCTCCAACCTAATCAGCACCTATATGGCTACACCCCAGCCTAGTTACACCTCTGATAGTTTGGTGAAACATTTGTTACCTTTAGATCAACTGTCACCGTATCACCGCACCGCCCCCCCCCCGGCCCCCCTCCCCTCTTGTGTCTGAGGCCCCCCCCCTCGTCCGAACACGTTTCCACGCCTGACATCCCTTAAATTGTGTCCTGTCCTTACAGTTGAGAGGAGAGAGACAAATCAGGGTATACGCGTCAGCGTACAACCCTAATATGTGAGCACTTCCTCAATGCGGTTTGTAGAATTTTCAGTCGCCTATAACTCTTGATTGCCTGAACCGATTTTGGCGAATGATAGCTCAAAAGAACCGCCTCAGAAACCGGAATCGAATAAGCCATCCACGTTTCGGTAGTCCAGCGCATTGAGACGAAATGACCGAAAATGTTCCGAAGAAGTGGTGTTTTTTTTTACTGTTCTGCACACACTTTTTGGGCCACCGCTCTGGAACGCTACGGGCGATTCGCACAAAACTTGGCGTGAGCAGGCGGTATATGATGGCAATTTGTGCCTCCAAGGGAAATTTCTTTAGGTGCTACGGATCTCGATTTATGGCCGATTTTGTTCATATTTCTTGGACATAGCCGTTTTTTGGGCCAAAATCTGACAAGAGTAAATGTTTTTTGAGTTTCGTGAACTATTTCTGAAGGTGAGTCCACGACGCTTGCATGACCTTTGAAATTCTCACCACACTTTGAGATATTGCCAAATCAAACTTCGGTAATTTTGGGGAAATTTTGTTAGCTATAGGCGCTTCAACCATTCGTCGCAGGGCTGTGCTGTAATGATGAAAGTTACTCGTCTGGACCTGGAATAGGTCACTTTCGACAATGGGAGCGCTCCGATTTCCATGTTTTGCAGCTCGACCCTCTTGGCGCACCCCCATTTTGGGCAAAATTCGGAACTATGATCGCGCATTATTTTTGATTTCCTGAACGAATTCTGGCGCGTGATAGGTCAAAAGAAGCGCATTCAAACGCATTCAATTCAAACGCATTCAAAAGAAGCGCATTCAATTCCATACGCTTGTGCATTACCGAGAAGTTTTTGGAGATGTTATGAAAAGTGGGTACTGCCAAGCTTTTTGGTTCGTCGCCCACTCGCGCCTGCATCAATTGAAATGAAACCTCGCAGGCATCTATGCTCCACATCAAAAAATAAAATACCCAGAGGGACTCTTGCTACATGCCGTAGATCGTGAGCTATGGTTTACTGGGCACATTCTTCTTTTTACCATGTTCCCTAAATCAAGAGGTCGCTGGTTCGAATCCCAGTAGCGCCTGTCTGTGCTTTTGCACGTGTTCCCTTGGGAAGCCCATCAGCGTTGCGTTACTGCAGTGTCTCCAGTCCATTCCACATTTTTTGTCTCTTTTCTAGGTTCTTTTGTACCAGAATTTTGGCAATTATTTGAGCTGGGGAAAATATTTATGGACGGATGCTCGCTACAGCCCTGATACACGAAAATGACACATCTGCACTCCCGCACGCACGCACGCACGCGCACGCACGCACACAAACACACACGCACGCACGCACAATGTGTACAGTGGTACACGCTTTTCTTAAGCTTTATGGTGCAACACTGAGCAGGCGTCCGTTCTGGTTTGCTGCTGTGGGTTTGTATGTGTGTGCATGCGTGAGTTTTTGATTAATCTTTTACGAAAAAACACTGTATTAAGGAAAATTTTGCAGGTGGCTGCAAAAAAGGTGAATATGTGACGCTCTTTTGTTGAAGTCCAGTTTGAAAAAGAGGGGTATTAATTAAGGCATGCCTCATTGATGTACACCCACTTATGCTTTGCAGCTGATCAACTTCAGTTTGAACAAACCGTGTATAAAAACCGAACCAAACGCAGCAACACATCACATATTCGGCATTTTATGTGCGAGCCATCTCACTCAGCCAAAACGCAACAGCAATCCTTTCACATCTCATATCTCTGGCCATTACCATCGATCGACTTGGCACAGAAAAACCGGCACCTTGCTAACATTTCTGACATGTGGATTGCCACTACACTACAGCTAGTGATGTACAGGCATACATATGGCACTGGCTCCATTCGTCATTCCCCTTTTGGCATTTCACCCAATGACGCACTCCTTCTAACAAGGTTTGCGTCGTGCAAGCAATGTACAATTTTACATCTTCTGCGTGCTTGTGTGGGTGCGAGCGTGCGTGCGTGCGGGCGTCTGCATTGTGTTCACCAGTCCAGTTAGGTCCTATAACCGCCACTGCACCTTCCTATGCACGCGAACACAAAAATGCCGAATATGTGATGTGTTGCTGCGTTTGGTTCGGTTTTTATACACGGTTTGTTCAAACTGAAGTTGATCAGCTGCAAAGCATAACTGGGTATACATCAATGAGGCATGCCTTAATTAATACCCCCTCTTTTCAAACTGGACTTCAACAAAAGAGCCTCACATATTCACCTTTTTTTGCAGCCACCTGCAAAATTTTCCTTAATATCCAATCCCCAATCAAGGCGCTGCTTCGTCGAGACGAGCCGCTGGGCCGCTCCAGAACAGCAGCCCTGCAAGCGTCCGTTGGCGTTCTCCTGCCGACGGTGACCCTTCTACAACCCTTCGTTCGCTTTGTGTCACGCGATACGCTGTACAGAGAATGCTGCTGCGCTTGTGTACACTAGAATCAAATTTTCTTCACCTGTTTGTTCTTCTCAGAATGGAGATATTCCATACGTCCAACAATAATTTCACCAAATGAGCAAGTGGAATGGCGCATAAAACTCGTGGGCCTAGATGGAGGACGTCGACCTGCCGGCGATCGAGACGACCGCTAGCTTCCGGTGCCCAATCAGCTTTTGCGAGTACCTCAGCAGTGGACCTCAAAATTTGTGGGAACATTTTCAAATCGCGCACCAAGACAGCAGCCGTACGTTCCAGCCAAACCTGTAACCGGGTCAGAGCGAGTTTGACGGGGGAGAGAGATTTTGGGGGGTGGGGGTGGCTGGAGCAAAAGGTGGGGGGTAGCCGACCATTTTTTGACTTATACTGGTACTTTTTAGTCAAAAATGGGTATTAATAGGTCTAAACAGCGTTATTCAGCTGTTTTATGGTCATACAACACTGAAAAGCGCTGAAAACACCACCATTTACTCACTTTTATGGTTTTAGACAGGATGAACATACCGTGGGAAAATCCTGGGGGGGGGTGTTGAACAAAAAACAATTGCAGGTACAGGTTTGGTTCCATCTGCTCCGTTTCGTGTCATGACGGACCGAGCCGACGCTGATGCTATTTAGACACCGAGTTCGTGCGCAGAGTCAACCACTACCAGACGAGGGGTGCAATCACTGAGGACTATGTCGCTGTCCTCCGCGACCTCATGAAGAAGAGCATCCCAAACGTTGAACAGACCTTTGCGGAAGCTCGTTCGACGGAACAGACACTGGCACCGCTCCAGAAAGAGTAGGAAATATTGCTTTTTATACGCTTTTAAAGAAGTGGTACAACTTTCTTGCGTTTTCTACTTGATTACCGTACAATTGTTTTGCAGCAGGGGAAAATCTACTCGTGCGGGGCAAAACGGTAGGAGAGACAGATTTTTTTTTTGGGGGGGGGGGGAAGTGTGATCTCGTCTTAGCCTAAGTCTAAGCCTAAGCAAAAGCCTAAGCCGAAGCCTATACTTGAGCTTAAGCCTCCCCAAGTAGATATCAATTTGGCTGCCCCTACCAAATCTGCCCCTCCTACCGTAGTGCCCCGCACGAGTAGATTTACCCGTAGCGCAGTTCTTGTAGACAGCAAATCTCTGCGCTCCTTTTTCAGATTTTTCTATACTTTGTCCACCACGCAGAAAGGTATCCTTAGCCAACCAAAGTGTCTGAAATAGCGGGAGGGGAGATACTGATGAGAAACAGAGCTGCATAAAACAACCTTCAAGTTCTTAAGCTTAAGCTTGAACCTTGTAAACTGTAGGCCTAAGGCCTACAGTTTACAAGGTCTAAGATTAAGCATACTGTGCCAAAAGGTTGTAACAAATAATTTGTAGCAAACACTCATTGTCCGCTCGATGCGCTAACTACAAGGGCTCTCGGGCCTATGCGTCCATTGAACAAAACAAGGTACGTAATTGGGCCTTTCTTCAGTCTGACAAATTCTGCGGAGAGCCTCCGCCCCCCCCCACCCCACCCCAGACCAGAGCCTGGGAGGGGGAGAGACCCCCCAACTGACCATCGAAGCTGGGATGGGGTGATTTTTCAAAAGTCAGTGGGTGTGACCTGCACGGCCAAATGTGATACAAATTCTCGTTTTCCAGGGGCAGGGCTGCGCTTGCCCCCTCCCAAAATTTTCAGAACAGCGATTTTTGCAAGAGGGGCTTACGACATTTCCCGATTAGCCACAAAAAAGAAAAGTTTGACTGCGGCGCTGTGATTGTTGAGCAAAGTTGGTATTTCGCGGCCTCTAAAGGACATATTGTTGTAGAACTTGCAAAAAAAATGCCTTCGGCGCTGTGTTTTCGGACAAATGATGCATTTTGCGTTTTGTTTTGGTCGCATTTTTTGTTTTCTTTTGTCGAATGAGCACAAAAATTCCCACCAGCTCTACCAAATTAGGTATCTGAAAATCATGTTTCAGTGCCCCCTCGAACCATTTTGTTTGCCCCTCCCAAAACCAAATCCTGGCTACGCCATTGTTTAGCATGGTAAGTCATACCTGTAACTGGGTCTGGAAGAGTGGGGGGGGGGGGTGAATGGCCAAATTCTGGGGGGGGGTGTCTGTAGCAAAAAGTGGGGGGTAGCCGGCCATTTTTTTAGTTATACTGGTACTTTTTGGTCAAAATGGGTATAAATAGGGTCTAAACAGTGTTATTTAGCTGTTTTATGGTCATATAACACTGAAAAGCACTGAAATACAGCAACATTTACTCACTTTTATCGTTTTAGACTGAGTGAAAATCCCTTGGGAAAATTCTGGGGGGAGGGTTGGGGGGGGAGTTGGGTTGGTGTTGGAAAAATAGTGCGGGGCCCCCAAACCCCCCCCACCCAGTTAGAGGTATGTCCAGCCAGGTAAGTATCCTGCAGTCAGTACAAGCACAGGTTGGACCAAAGCTGGGGGAGGCATAGGTGTTCCTGACCCTGCTGACCAACCGAGGCGGCAAGTGCCTCCAAAACCCAAAATTGCTTAGGGGTGGTAACAGAAGTGGGCGCTCCAACCAAATATGATAGAGGGTGGCAAGCATGTTACTCCAAAGTAATGATGTGAAATGTGGCAATGCAATTGTGTCAGTGGAACGCTGGGTGTCCTTCTACTTATCTTCATCATTTCAGAAATGAACATGTCTCTTCCCCATCTTCCTTGCACATGTACCAGCATCACAGCAGTTAACTTCTTTGGTGCTTTCACAACACCAAAGGCAGTTGCAATTGAACTTGATCTTTCAGAGGTAGCTGATGTAAGCAGTTTAGCCTTTCGTATGACACGTTCAGTTTCAAAAGTCAAATCTGGTGCTTTGCCATTAACCAACTGATACCCTTTATGAGCAACTGTGAACATGTATGTCTGTCACCAGATCAACAAATCTGTCTGTCAAAGCCACATACAAAGCTGTCCTGCCAATTAGGTCATTTGTGTTAGCAGCAATAGCATCAGTTTTGCCTGTGTGCAATATTTAAACAGGCACATACATTCAAAAGTTGTTCATGACACAACAATTGGACAAAAAACAAGTGAAATTAAAGGAAAAAAGAGGATTCCTTTTCATTCTCTTTTTATGAACGCCACAATTCACATTAGTTATTTCCATCTGTCGATTTATTCACCACCTCAAATTTCACAGGGGGTGGAAGTGGGGAATACCCACTTTTGGCTCTGACCAACCGGGGCGGCAAAGTGGGTAGTCCCCACTTCAGGCCACAACCAACCGGGGCGGAGACCCGGCAAACGATGGGCAAGGAACACCTATGGGGGGAGGGTGATTCTTTTTTTCGTGCAGTGTTGCCTGAAGCTGGGGGAAGGTGACCTGTACCTACACTCTACCCAGTTGCACCTATGCGCCCCCCCCCCAGTATGCCTCCGACCGAGTGGTGGTAGCGAAGTTATGGATTAGTTAAGTTCAAAGGTAGCGCTAGAGCAAACCACACTAACTAAACTGAGAAAGTGACAAACACAACTTGCCAAGGCACCAAGGACTCCTATTCCGTTTTAGGGCGATTGACTCGCTCAAGTTCGACCTAAAGTGGAAAAAGATTTTGAAGGACCTGCCATATGGACTTCCGAAGAAGATGCTCAAGGTGCGTCCGTGCCGCATCGCCGTACGCGTGTAACACTATTTAGAGCCTATTTATACCCATTTCTGAACAAAATATACAAGTATAAGTCACACCACCCCCCCCCGCTTTTTGCTCTGGGGACCCCCCAGAATTTGGCCATTTAGCCCCCCCCCCACCACTCTGCCGAACCCGTCCCCCCCCTCCCAGTTACAGGATATGATGGCACTGGCGTTTGGGGATTCTGTGAATTGTGGTATAACTCAAAGTAATTAGTTGTTTTTTATTCACCTTTAACCAGCATCCAGCGAGGAAGCCGTTAAATCCTTTGACGTGCGATTTGGCAAGTTTTTGTTTATAATTAAGGCAACAATTCTTTCTTTAGCCCCCTGCGGAAATATTGATACACTGTGGTTTCTTCTATCATACCTGTAACCGGGAATTGGACCTGGGGGGGTGGAGCGTTCGGGCACTTTCTGGGGGGGGGGGGTGGTGGGTGGGGTGAAAATCTGGAAGAGGGGGCCCTGGGAAGGAAAAAATAGGCACTTTTTAGTCAAAAAGACACTGTAAAAACCCTAGAATAGGCACTTTTTAGTCAAAATACACTGTAAATAACCCAATATAGGTACTTTTGGGGCGATTTTTGCTCAAAAACACTGTACAAAACACATTACCATTTACAGTTTCAAATTTCTGGGGGGTGGGTAGGGTCAAAACCAGCAAGTGGGGGGAGGGAAACCCCCCCCCCCCCCACATCCAAACCCTCCCCCAGTTACAGGTATGGTTTCTATGCCGTTGCTGACATCATTTTAGGTCGAGTACGACTCGGGCGCGGTGGTGAGCGCTGGCGCGACGCTGACGCCCACGCAGGTCAAGAGTCAGCCTCGCGTCGTCTGGGAGCCGGCGAGCGCCGACGCCCTCTACACGCTCATACTCATCGGTGCGCGCGCGTGCGTGCGTGCGTGTGTGTGTGTCTACGTGTGCGAGTCCCCACTTATGACGTCACCCACACAGACCCGGACGCGCCGAGTCGCGCTGAGCCGAAGTTCCGGGAGTGGGAGCACTGGCTGATGGTGGACGTCAAGGGCTCGGACCTGGCGACCGGCAAGGCTCTTGCAGAGTATGTCGGCTCCGGCCCGCTCAAGGGCACTGGTGCGTCGTTGACACGCACACACGCACGCACGCACAGCACAAACGCCTGAATGAAACACGCCCAGGCGCGCACCGCTACATCTTTCTCCTGTACAAGCAGCCCGGGCCGATCGGGGAGGCAGCGAGCCAGGAGCACGGCATCAGGCTAAAGACCCAGTCGAGCCAGCGGGGCGAGTGGAGCGCCCAGAAGTTTGCCGAGACTCACCACCTAGAGGGGCCAGTGGCGGGCAACTTCTATGAGGTTCCGAGTCGTATTGCGGTTCGGGTTCACTAGTCGGTTGAGCAAGCGGGATCAGGGGTTGGGATGAAATTGTTACCTTTTATTAAAAATTAAAATTGTGCATCCCAGAGTAGGAAAGTAGGTGTCTACAGCGGCTGGTTCTCAGCGGCGGCCAGTGGGGGAGGGCCCTTCAAGATTTGAATTAAATGTTTGTTTTGACTTTTCAATATGAACGTTTGGTGGGGGGGGGGGGGGGGTTGTTGAAGAATGGGGGGTCGAGGTAAATGGGAAATGTCGGCGTTGATTGGTATACGTTGGAATCATGGTACTTTTTCCCGAAAAGTGGAGTAGTAACTAAAAGGCCGAAATCCAAGGTTTCTCTAGTCAAAAGCCAAAAAGTGCACTTGACGTAGGAGAGAATGTCCCGAAAGTCGGGTGGGGGGATTGCCCTGTGCCGCCATTAGGGGGTACCTGATTGACCTCTCTGCATGACTGATGATTATTTTTTTAGGCCAAATGGGACACCTACGTGCCCGAGCTCTACAACCAGTTCACAGATTGAGCCACGATTGCTGATCAGATCAACAAGTGATCAGAGTGATTCTTGTAGAAGGGACCCAGTTTTGGATTGTGTAGTTGGCGTTGATTGCGAGTTGGCCAGCGATGTAGCGTGAGGTGCGTCGTAGTGTGACGTCACGTCACGAAGGTGACGCTGTCCTAACCGTTTATGAGACCTGCTGCTAGTTTAACTGAGTGGGCATTCGATACTGTGTACTGCTTCAATAGGAAGATGGCCAGGGTTCTTGAATCGCGTTCCTGGCACGACATTACGACTTGTTTCATAGCCGCTAGAAGCTCACCAGCCTCCAGAACGAGCACGCTTGCCGTCGCCACCGAGGGCACCTTATGGCCTAGTGGTAAAGAATCGGCCTCTTGCGCGCAAGGTCCTGGGTTCGGTTTGGACCCACTAGACTGAGGGCTTCCCTTTCGATGGATTTTCTCGTGCCATCGCTACCCTAGATTGTAGATGGCGTTTTTCCGAAGGTCTTTGGCTAATTGTGCGGTAATTATAGTCTGCAGTTCGTCGGAGACTGTGTGCTCGCTCACAGCTGCAACACCCGCAATCTGATGTCGGCCATACCTGTAACCGGGTCTGGAAGAGTGGGGGGGGGGAATAAATGGCCAAATTCTGGGGGGGTGTCTGGAGCAAAAAGTGGGGGGTAGCTGGCCATTCTTTAAGTTATACTTGTACTTTTTGGTTAAAAATGGGTATAAATAGAGTCCAAACAGTGTTATTTAGCTGTTTTATGGTCATATAACACTGAAAAGCACTGAAATACACCAACATTTACTCACTTTTACCGTTTTAGACTGAGTGAAAATCCCTTGGGAAAATTCTGGGGGGGAGGGTTGGGAGGAGTTGGAAAAATTCTGCGGGGGCCCCCAACCCCCCCCCCCCCCCAGTTACAGGTATGATGTCGGCGCTTCTCTATCGCTATCGTAGTCCTCCAACAGTTGCTACGGACCAACGCACGTGTGACGACATGAGCGTCGTGTAAAAGTAGGGCGCGTAGGACAATGGTCCGTTGCTTTACTGCTCGCTTTACTGTACTTCCGGGAGCAGCGCAAACGGTTTCTGACGACGGTATGCGAAGATAAGAACGAACTCGCATCCTGTGTTGGGCGGGTGTGACTCAACTTGAACTCGCATCGTAGTATCCATGAGAGCAACAACGACACACATCCACTCCAGCGTCGCAGTCGAAAATTTCGGTTTTGAACGTTTCGTTTATCATTGTTTATCAGAATCTGCATTTGGTCTACATCTTAGTAGTTGATCCCTATTTGGTCGGAAGGACGGAGCCGCCAGTCGGTCCAGAACTCGGCAAAGGCTTGCTCTCTCTGCAGAATGCGAACGTTGCCGCCGATCGCTTCGCTCGGCAAGAGTCCCTGTCCGCTCCTCTCGGGGACATGATTGAAATACGGACTCCCTCGATAGGTCCCAGAGACGAGTCCTAGCGCCGGCCTATGGCTGGGCCAGACGGCTGGCTCCGGCCAGATGAACTCCAAGCCGCCTGCAGAAATAGCTCCAGCCATAGGTGTAACCGGGTCTGGAAGAGTGGGGGGGGGGTAGCTGGCCGATTTTGGGGGCGGGGGTCTCCGGAGCAAAAAGTTGGGGGGGGGGGGGGTAGCTGGCCATTGTTTGAGTTATAATGGTACTTTTTGGTCTAAAATGGGTATAAAAAGGGTGTAAACAGTGTTATTTAGCTGTTGTATGGTCATATAACACTGAAAAGCACTGAAAAACACCAACAGTTACTCACCTTTATCGTTTTACACATGACGAAAATCCTTTGGGAAAATTCTGGGGGGGGGGGGGTCGGGGGGGAGTTGGGGGTGGTTGAAAAACTAGTGGGGGGCCCCCAAAGCCCCCCCAACCACCCCCCCCCCCCCCCCCAGTTACACCTATGGCTCCAGCTTCTGGTTGGCAGAAGAGGCGCAGGTGGGGCGTAAGCTGCACGAATTGCGGATAGTCGAAGCGCTCGTCCTCCTCGTCAATTCGGATAAGCAGCAGTCCTGGATTGCCTTCGACCACCCACGAGCCGATCGCGAGGTGCGTCAGCGATGGGGCGCTGCGCGCCACGGTTAAAAGCGACCAGTGGAGATGGAAATCGAACACTTCCATAATGGCGAGCCGACGTAGTCGCGGCATGCGGTGTAGATCGGTGGAGTCTCGAGAAAAGAGATGGCCGAGACAGAGTCGCTCTAGACGGTCCGCCAGTTCTTGGGGCAGCCAGTTCGTCAAGGGACTGCCAGTAATTTTCTCGGCTCCCATCTCCGGTGCGAAGTGCAACTCGGTGCAACTCGAGAAACGGTTCGCAGGCAGTCCCGGCACTAATCTCGACCGGAAGGTATGGGAATGGTAAAGGTGCCCCGTCGTCAAATACACCAAGGCTCTGAGACCGTCGTGAGTCATGAGGGCGTGCAGGCTGCAGTGCAGTGTCTGAATGGTCGCTGCGCTGGCCGCGCCGCCTCCGAGCTTCAGCGTGAGCGAGCGGAGCGGCTTCTTCCTGAACGACTCCTCGTTCCGCAACCGCGAACCGCTCTCACTGCTCATATGTGCACCGGTTGCGCAGGCGACGGAGGAGCGCGTGCAGCGGTGGATCCAGGAAGCCGAAGGGCCCGTTGGAGAGCCTCCAATCGAGAGTGAGGGCCGTGAGCGTGCCGGCCGCCAGCTGCGCCGACGCCTCTGACAGAAGCTCCACCAGCCACTCGCTCCCTTCTTCGCAGGCCGCCCTCTGTGGCGCATCGTTCTCGTCCCAGCGGTCCCTCGGTTGCCTGTGCAGTTTGGTTGTGAAAATCCACGAGTGCAACTTGGGGGGGCCGCCCCCCCCCCCCCTCAAAAGCAACGAAAGGGGAAAGGGGTTACAGCATTGCGGCTGCTTGGTGTTTCCCCTCACCATGAGATTTGTCGCGAGGTGGTGACGACGGCCGCCCTCGACGACTGCAGTTTCACTTTGACTTCCTGCAAGCGCGCATCGTCGTCGTCTCGCGACTGTGGTCACCTCTCTGTCGACTGGTACATTTGTTTGGAAACTTTTGTTGGCATTGAGGAGACATCAGGGGAAACAGAATGGTGTGGCACGCGGAGATAAAGTGTGCGGCGCACCAGGTAGGACGTGGGATTGGAAAGCTGTTCGTTGGTGGAGACGAAGACGGCCACCTCCTGGGCCTCGAGCCAGGGCGTCCGGCCGGGCAGCAGGTCGCTCCAGGCGCGACAGACTAGCCGGCACGCCGCCAGTTGTCGCCAGTCCAGCTGAGAAAACACCTCGCGTGACAGCACGCTCGCCGGCACCAAGCGCAGCTGAGCGCCTGCTGGCATCGTCGCACTGAGGAGTCCTGCAACACTCCACTATTGATTGGCCACTGCGGCGTATGAGACGAATGCAAGCGGCCAAAGTCAGTGAAGGGGACGATGCACCGTAATCCCTAAAAATAGCCACTGGAGAGCAAATCGACTCTCTGGGGCCATAAGGAGGGCTTATGATTTGGTGGTGTGTCCGGAGCTTTGCTGGCGCTGATCGCGTGGAGGGAACTTTGTAGGTGTACTGGTACATACAATACCGCTAGGTGCACACATACCGTATGCACCGTAAATGTACGGTACACCCACACCGTAAATCCTCCAGTAGAGCCCCCTCCAACGGTGCCCCAGGCACTGAGAGGTTGAAAGCATACCTAGTACACCCCCCCCCCCTCAAATACTGGCCCGGGGCTAAGGTGTATGTTATGCCATGTGCCTTAATGCGCAAAAATAAAGTGGTAGGTACATGTATATATAACAGAGGTTTCAGCATCTATTAACGGTAAATCAATCATTAAAAGTGACCAAAAGAAAAAAGTGACCAAGAAACCAATGAAAAATTGGTAGTTTTTTACTGGGAAATTTGCTCTACCATGCGAAATTAGGAGAGGTTGAAAGAATAGTGCTGCGTGCGCACGCACGCACGCCCACGCGCGCGCAGCTCATTCTCGGAATGTTCGAGCAATAGAGCGTCGGCAAACGTATCCTGCGGCGACGGCATTTTGCATGGATGGAGCGTCGCTTGGGCGCGGTGTTTTCGGCGACTTGTGCTCGCAGCGTGCAGCGGCCACCCAGCAGCCCTTCCCTGGCCTTGGCTCTATGATGACGCCCCTGTGTTGTCCCAATGCAGCGCCCTCCCGTGCCGCCGACGTCCTATCTGCCCTTCCCCCCCCCCCCCGTCGATGACGCGTCGGCCCGTATCGCCGCCCGTGACGACGTCGACCGCCGTTCAGTCCAGGCGCTGTCCACTTTACACTCACTCGTCTCTCCTATACACTCGCGTCGCGACCGCTGGCAGTGAGCGCCGGTCACTAGTAGTTGCTGCCTTGAACGAGAGAATACGAAGTACTGAGTCCTAGAGAGACGAGAGATGCCGACCACCATTCCTACCCTGGCCGTCGGCGTGGTCGCCTGCTTGCTGTCGGCCGTCGCCGTCGAGGAGGGACGTCACGGCGTCCCCGCCGACGCCAGACCTTTCACGGCCTCCCAGGATGCCGCGGCAATTGCCGTCGACTCCAGGCCGCTCACGCCCGCCGAGAGGACCGCGGCCCTCGCCGCCGAGAAGGCCCGAGCTGAGGCCGAGAAGGCAAAGGCGACAGCCGCCGCCTACGAGGAATACAAGGCGAGGCAGCGCGGTGACGGACTCGGCTTGACCGGCGGCGGCGGCGGGGCTGGTGGAGGTAAGTGTTTATCTCCCTCTCTGCGCCGACGCGCACGCACGCACGTACGCGCTCTCGCTTTCAGCGGACAACGCGTTCCTCCGTCTGCTCCTGAGTCAGTTCGGCTCGTTCTCGAGGCGCTGCAAGTACCTCCTCTGCATGACGAGGGTGCAGCGCTGCAAGCACGCCTGCAACATCATCATCAAGCACCTGCCCGGCTGCCACATCTGCCTCACGCCCTTCTACCGGCAGTGCGTCGACTGCTTCGCCTGAACACGACACAACCGACCACGATCGACGTCGCGATAATGACATTGACGTGCGCATGCCGCTCGCTGCACTGAGAATTTATATGTGTATTTTTCTCTCGAAAAACCTGATTCGCCACAGCACTGTTGCAACCGTGGGACGCGCAGCGAAGAAGCATGTTTCTGTTCCATTAGGTAACCATTGCTGCGTTACGCTGTACAAAACGTGTGTGATTTTGGGATACACAATGTCTCAATTCGGCTGGCAATATACGGTACCTCACTTTGCACGCCAAGAATTACTGCTTCTTAGTCGCTGCTGAAGTGGTATGTACATACCTACACAGAACTGAATAATTTCCGAGATTAATTCACATTTCGTTTTCAGCCTGCTTGTAGAGTCACAAACCGTTTGTGAGGAAGCAGCTTAGCAGAGAGAGTGAGCCAGTAGAGTAGGCACGTGCGGTTACGCCCGTACAGTAGTCTTGCTAGTCGCTACTGTGTGTGCGCGTGTGACTCGTCGCTCGGCTAGACTTCGGCTCGCGCGTGCGCGGTGAGGTGCGGAGCTTCGTTCATAAACACGAGCCGCCGTTGATCCAGCCAGTTGTGGCAAAGAGTCGAGTGAGAGTGAGAGAGCGAAGCAGCAAACAGTCTTGCGGCAACCCGGAGAGCTAACACCATTAGCTTGCACGCGTGTGCGCCGGAGGGCATTCTGTCAGGTACTACCCATACCCAAGCGAATGTGTGTGACGTGTTCCCGCGTTTTGGTTCGGCTATGCAAGGTTTGTTCGCAGTGAAGTTGACCAGTCGCAATGTGCGTCCGTGTGTGTGTGTAGTTTTTTCTAATCAAAAATATGTCCCCAGATTGGACTCGCAACAGTACAACACAATTTACGCCGAAAGCATTTGTTTCCGAAATTGTCGACCTGAGGAGGAAAACACGCCAGAAATTCGAAAAGACCTCGAAAAAGTCGTACAGCTACGGGTATTGCTGCAGCAGCTTGTAGCACCGGCACTTAGGGCAAACATCCAGGTGCATCAGATTCAGATGTCGGGGATGCGCGGGACAGCTCTCGCGGACACGACCCTCTGAAGTGGAGACTGTCCGTCCGTCTGTCTGTCTGTCTGTCTGTCTGTCTGTCTGTCTGTCTGTCCGTCCGTCCGTCCGTCCGTCCGTCCGTCCGTCCGTCCGTCCGTCCGTCCGTCCGTCTGTCTGTCTGTCTGTCTGTCTATCCGTCCGTCCGTCTGTCTGTCTGTCTGTCTGTCTGTCTATCCGTCCGTCCGTCCGTCCGTCCGTCCGTCCGTCCGTCCGTCCGTCCGTCCGTCCGTCCGTCTGTGAGCAACGCGTCACGCGGCAACGTGAGTCATCTGATCCGTGCGTGCGTGCGTGTTGGTGCGTGCCGGTGCGTGGGCTCGCTGACTCGTGTCGAAGCCGCATCTGGAGCAGAGGACGATGCCCGGAGGCCTTTTGCAGACGCAGCACTCTTCTTCTTCTTCTTTCCTGAGGCCGGCTCCGGCGTCGTCCATGGGATCGGCCGACGTCGGAGCAGAGAGCGTCCGCGCTTGGGCGCTATAAACTCTCTATCAGCCGAAAAATAGATGAACGTTTCACCCCACAGAGACAGGTACGAGATCTGCCGTTGGGTGAAGATTGGGGTGGGCATTTGACTGCCCAGAAAGAGGTCCGTCAGCCAGGGAAACAGGAATAGCCTGCCGCCCAAGGATGGAAATTGACTAGGCAGGCAGACAGCACGTTGCTCACCTAGTGTTAGGGTTAGTAGTCGGACGCCACCCCTTTCGGGGCCGCGTCCGCGGACGCCACCCCTTTCGGGGCCGCGTCCGTCCTAGAAGTCGGGCGACACCTCGTCGTCCACGTCGGCCTCGTCGGCCACCGCGGACGGCGTGGTGTCCTTGTCGGCCACTTGCAGGGCCCCGGTGGAGGCCACCAGGGCGTCCTCCTCCGAGGTCGCTGGGGGCGCGACCCCCAAGAGGGCGTCCTCTTCCAGCTGCTCCGCTGCGGCGGCCTTTGCCTGCTGCTGCTCCTTGCGGCGTTCGGCCGAGGCCAGCTGGACCAGCCCCGTCTCGAACCAGACCTGCATGTTGTTGGCGCAGAGGACGGCGTAGGAGGCGTCCTCGACGAGCATGGAGTAGCTGGTGGTGTCGGGGCGCCTCGAGACGGAGCGCACCACCTTCCACCTGTCGGTGTTCAGGCCCGGGTTCTGCTTCGCGAGCATGCCGAGCATGAACTTCTCGTCAGCGACGCCGTCGTCGATGAACGTGCCGTGGACCAGGTGAGAGGGACCGTCGACCACTTGGGACGGTGTCCCGACGATCCAGCTCTGCCCGTCCCACGGCGGGATCTCCTTGACGACCTCGCGGAGCCAGGCGCCCGTGTCTTTGTCGTGGGGGGCCAGCAGTAGAGCGCCGCCGCGCCCCACGCGACCCCACTCGTCGAAGCGCAGCAGCGGCGCGTTGTTGACGCCCATCAGGGTGGCCCGGAGACGCTGGCGGATGAACTTCAGCGCCGCGTCTCCGGCCTCCTTGCTCAGCTGCCTCTTGTCGGCCAGGCCGATGCCGACGAGCTTCCTCCGCTGCTCCGAGACGTTTCGGCTGGCCGGCGTCTCGGTGACGGCGGAGTCCGCCGTCGTGCACGGCCTCTTGGCGTCGGGGGCGGGCTCGGGATTCGAGCTCGCCGACAAGTTGGCGCCGCCGGCCGCCAGCTGAGCGGCAGCCTCCTTCGCCTTGATCCTCTTGCGCTTTCGGCTGCCCGGTTTCACCTTCTTGGGCGGCACCTGGAGAGCAGCCACCGGCACCTGCTGAGCAGTCGCCGGCGACTGCTGGGCCGTCACCGCCCTCGAAGGCTCCACCGAGCCGCCTCCACCGCTCTTGTTGCCGATCATCACGACCGCCTTCGTCACCTTGCGCTCTCCGTTGCCAGACATCTAGACAAGAACAGAAGAGGTGTGAGGCGTCACTTTGCGAGAAGTGAGGTAGGTGATAGATAGGCCGATACCATGGCAAAGAAAACCGAGTCATAGCCTTCTGATAGTTTACTTCCTGTTCACACAGGTGAGTACCAATCAATTGAATCGATTGGTTCGCTCGGCGAAGCACAATAGCCTAGTAGGTGCAAGTCTTCGCAGATGGTCCAGAGTGAGGACAGGTCCACCAAGTACTTGGAGGCGCTGTCGCATCCAGTGGGGGCACTCGGCTAGAAAATGGAAAGCATCTTCTTCGGCCAGGTGGCAGTGGGGGCACAGCGGCGAGGGCGTCAGCTGCATCAGATGCAGGTGGCGCGCTACCTCACCGTGTCCCGTGAGGAGGGCGATCAGGAGGCGAAGTCGCTGTCGCGGCAGTTGTATCAGCCTTCGACTGAGTCGAGGGCAGATTGTTGGGACGAGATCGCGAGCCTGTCGGCAGTCCGGCTGGGCTGCCCAGGCCGCCGCGTGTCTCGCCGTCACCCACTGCCGCAGCCGGCTCTTGAACGTCTGCAAGGAGACAGGCAGGACTGGCGGCGGTGTGGTCGTTCTCTGCGCAGCGGCAGCTTTCGCTGTCTGGTCTGCCATTTCGTTGAAGTGGAAGCCCTGGTGGGCCGGAATCCACATGAGTTTCACCGCGCACTGCAGTGCCAGAGTCGCGAGACGTTCACGGCACTCACGCACTACAGTGGACGTCAGCTTTGGGGAGATCAGCGCCCGCAGTGCCGAGCTGCTGTCGGAGTAGAAGGTGACTGAGCGTATGGGGATGGGACGGCCACCCAGGAGGTGAACCACCTCCCGAGCCGCTTCCGCTATCGCCAGCACTTCTGCTTGAAACACCGTTGCAAACGTGTCGAGCACGATATTCGAGCGCCTCAGCACGTTGCCACAGTGCGTGATGACGAGTCCAGCGCCGGCGCCACGCACCCCGAGACGGGAGCCGTCCGTGAAGCACTGGATGCTCGAGACGTTGGCGGCAGAGACGAGAAGGGTTGCAGAAGACGTCCCCCACTGCTGCCGCGTAGGAATAGCAACAGTGTAGTTGCTGTTGAAGTGGTACGAGGGCGACATATAGTCGCTCGGCATTCCAAGCAGTGGCAGCTCATTCTGAAACTTGCGCAACAGTTGAGCGTGCCTGCTGTGCGTGCCATCCTGCCACCGGCCAGCGAGCCGCAACCGCTGAGCGGTCGCGATGGCCACGCCGAGCAGGTGGTCGTGAAGGGCTGGGAGTGCTAGAATTGCACCCATTGCAGCAGTAGGTGTGCCGCGAAGAGCGCCCGTCGCGCACAAGAGCGCCAGACGTTGTAATCGCGCCAGCTGCTTCTGTGTTGTCGCCTGAAGCGTGCGAGGCCACCAGACGACAATGCCGTGTGCTAGCACGGGTCTGATGACGACCGCATACAGCCAGAGCATGACACTGGGCTTCAGGCCCCAGCGGCTCGCTGTCATGGAGCGGCAAGCAAAAAGAAGCCGCGTCGCTTTCTCGACCTGACGGGTCAAGTGATCATTCCACGTCAGTTTTTTGTCCAGCACCACCCCCAAATACTTCGCAGATGGACTGAGAGGTATATTGGTGTTGTGCAATCTACAGTTAATCCAGTTAAACTTGCGGCGCTTTGTGAAGAGCACCATTTCGGTTTTTGCCGGATTGACGGAGAGTCCGTTTCGAGTGCACCAGCGGCTGACGAGCAGCAGCGCGTCCTGAGCCTGACGGCGCACGGTGGGCAGACGCCGTCCTCGCACCAAGATGACGACGTCGTCAGCGTACGCCTGAACAAAGAACGAATCCTTTGCCATGCTCGTCAAGAGGTCGTCGACGACGAGTGTCCACAACAGCGGAGAGAGCACCCCTCCTTGCGGACAGCCACGCGTCACCTGCACCTTGATAGTCGTCCCACCCAGGCTGGCGGAAACCTGCCGAGTGGTGAGTAGGCTCATGATCCACCTGACGACCGGCGCTGCTACTCCTCGTGAGTGCAGCGCTTCCAGGATCGATGGGAAGGTGGCCATGTCGAACGCGCCGGCGATGTCCAAGAAGGTGCCAGCCGTGTAGTCGCCTGCGCTAAAACCGCTCTCAATTTTTTCGGTGATAGCGTGTAGGGCGGTGTCGACAGAACGCCCAGAGGAATAGGCGTGCTGTCGAGGGTGGATCGGGTGCTTGACGAGCAAGTCATCCCGGATGTACCGGTCGACCAGTCGCTCCAGCGTCTTGAGCAGAAACGAGGTCAGACTGATTGGTCTGAACGATTTGGGGTCGCTGTAGTCAGCGCGACCCGGCTTGGGAATGAACACCACGTTGGACAGCTGCCAGCGCGCGGGTACATGGCCTAGACGGAGACACGCAGTGTAGATTCGACACAGAGGTCGCAGCAGTAGGTTCATGCCCTGCTGCAGCAGAGCTGGGAAGACCCCATCTGGGCCTGCCGCCTTGTAGGCACCGAACTGGTCGATAGCCCACCGGAGGCGCGTTGGCGTGACGATCTCGCCGACCGTCTGCATCGCCAGGCGCCGTCCCGCCCAGGGGACAGGATGCGCCGCCTGTGGCCCGGCCCGGGCCGCGTCGACCGAGCCGGGGAAGTGGACGGACAGCAGATACTGAAGAGTGTCAGCTCTCGTGGCAGTATAACTGTTGTCCGGCTTCTTGAGACTGCCAAGAGTTGGCAGGTTCTGGGCCGCGTCTAAAATTTTTGCGACGCGAGCCGCAGGGCGGCCGCTTTCTACTCGGGCGCAAAACGCCCTCCAAGAACGGCGGCGAGCATGGCGCAACTCGACCGTGAAGGCGCGGCGCGCGTCGGAGAAGGCCTGGTAGTCGGCTTCTGCATTGGACCGACGCCAGCGAGTGTAGCAGCGTTTTGAACACCGCCGCAAACGCGTCAGTTCCGACGTCCAGTACGGGACAGTCTTGCCGCGCCTGGGTGGGCGAAGCGGATTGGACTGCTCGTACGCTGAAATGATTGCATCGACGACCCCGGACGCAGACGCGTCCAGGTCGGCGCTGGTGTCTATTGGTCCATCTGGGGGAAACTCATCCCTCAGATGTCGGCGGAAGTTGTCCCAGTTCGTCGCCCTGGGGTTGCGTCGAGGCTCGCCCCTCGGTTGCTCCACAGAGAGCTTGAAGGTGATGCCGGCATGGTCGGAGAAGAATTCCTCGTCCGACACCCTCCAGTCCTGAATCAGGGGCTGAAAGGCGCGCGACACGAGCGTGATGTCGATGATGGTGCGTGCGCCTCGATTGCCATGAAACGTTGGGTCGATGCCAACGTTTGCAACATTGAGGTCGTAGCCAGCAGCGAACTCCAGGAGTTGGCGCCCGCGCTGGTCGGTCTTCTGGCAGCCCCAGCTGGCGTGGTGGGCGTTGCTATCCGCCGCAATCACCAGGGGGATGTGTCTAGAGTTCGCAAATTCCGCCAGTCGGCGGAGTGTGTCCGTGGGCGGCGCGACATCGCCGACCATGTACACAGAGGCGATCAGTATTTCGGTGCGGGCTCCCTGCCGCGTCACCGAAACAGACACCGTTGTGGTGTCAGCGTCGCAGAACTGCGGCAGCTGAATCGCGTCCACCTCCTTCGACACTAAAAGCGCCGAACGAGGCACGGTGTTGGTAGAGATTGGGTAGAAGGTGCGATGCGTGCCATCTTTCAGGCCCACCAAGCGCCCTTTCCTTTGGTACGGTTCCTGCAAGCACACAATGGTATATTGGCGCTTGTTCAGTGAGTTGCGGACTGCAGCTGTCGCCGCCTTCGAGTGGTGCGCGTTCAACTGCAGTACCGTTATGGCTCCGTTTGGGACTTCGGGAGCGGACGGGGGTCCATTGGGGGCCCCCAGGGTCGGCGGGACCATCGCAGGCCCTGGGTTCGAACTCTTTTTCAATCCGCCGGCGGCGCCGAGTCGCTCCACGTCGCAAGCAGGGTCCCTGGTGATTTTCGCACCCTCGTTGGCCAGGTACTGAGGGCCGTCAGTGATGGCTTTCATTCATGATTGGGGGGTGTGCGCCATTGGGGGCTAACCCCCTCCCGCCTTGGCAATTTTGAGCCCACGGTCCGGCAGCCAGGAGTGGTAGCCGGCTCCGCTCGCCTGGAGGCTGGCGCGACGCAGCACTCTGTCGACGCCTTCTTGCTTGGAGAATTGCCGCTTGCGACGGCGCTATTGCGGTGCGCATTCGATTTCTCCCAATGCTCCCAGCCGCCGTCGCTCAGCGCGTCTTCTTGGACCGAAAAAGAATTGGAGCCCTGCTCAGTGTAAAGTTTAGTGTAAGTTCTGCTCGGCGACTTTAAAAATGTCGCTTCCATTTTACTTACCTTAGCTCCGTTGAAAGAGTTCCTTGTGGACGAAGTGACACCGTCTCCGATGGCCGCGCTTGCGCCTCGCATTTTCGCCAACTCCGCCATTTCGTTCGATGGTTGTTTGTCGTACTTCTGGTTGCAAGGGAAGAAGGACGGTGGACTGATCGTCTAAAGCACGGAATGGGAGCGGGTGGTAAATGGGCTAAACGGCGATGTATTTAGCGTTGGTGGTAAGCGCACGCACGCACGCACGCACGCACGCACGCACGCACGCACGCACGCACGCACGCACGCACGCACGCACGCACGCACGCACGCAGGCTATTATCAGGGTGTACGCGGCAGCGTACAACCCTAATATGTGAGCACTTCCTCAATGCGGTTTGTTGAATTTTCAGTCGCTTATAACTCTTGATTGCCTGAACGGATTGTGGCGAATGATAGCTCAAAAGAACCGCCTTCTAGACCGGAATCGAATGAGCCGTCCCGCGTTTTGGTACTCGAACGCGTTAAGACAAATTGTACAAAAATGTTCCAAAAAAGTGGTGTTTTTTTTTCATGTTCTGCACACACTTTTAGGGTCGCCGCTCTGGAACGCTACTGTTGATTGGGACGAAACTTGGCGTGAGCACGTAGTATATGATGGCAATTTTGTGCCCCTAGGTAAATTTATCTAGGTGCTTCGGATCTATAGTTATGGCCGATTTGGTCATTTTTCGAAACATAGTCGTTTTATTTTGGCCAAAACCCGACAAGAGTAAAAGTCGAAAAAAAGCCGAGTAAACCCCCAAATGTTTTTTGATTTTCGTGAACAGCTTTACAAAGAATGTCTGGGGCGCTTGCATGACATTTGAAATTCTAACCACATAATGAGATATTGGGTACCAAAATTTCGGCAAATCCGACCAAAAAAAGTTTGTGACCTATAGGCGCTTCAACCGTTCGTGACACCGCTGTGCTGTAATGGCAAAAGTTAATCGTACGGACTTGGAATAGGTTACTTTCGACAAATGGGAGCGCTCCGATGCCCGTGTCTCTGTCAGCGCTCTTCGAAAGGCCATTTTTTAGGTGTTTTGTTCCAAAAGTTTGTTAGCTATAGACGCTTCAACCGTTCGTCGCAGAGCTGTGCTGTAATGATGAAAGTTACTCGACTGGACCTGGAATAGGTCACTTTCGACAATGGGAGCGCTCCGATTTCTATGTTTCGCAGCTCGACCCTCTTGGCGCACCCCCATTTTGGGCAAAATTTGGAACTATGATCGTGCATTATTTTTCATTTCCTGAACGAATTCTGGCGCGTGATAGCTCAAAAGAAGCGCATTCAAAGGGGGAATCGATTAAGTCATAACACGCTTCCATACGCTTGTGCATTACCGAGAAGTTTTTGGAGATGGCAGGACCCACTTTACATAACAAGCTTCTTGGTTCGTCGCCCACTCGCGCCTGCATCAATTGGACGGAAACCTCGCAGGCATCTATGCTCCACATCAAAAAATGAAATCGCCGGAGGGACTCTTGCTACATGCCAGCTATGGTTTACTGGGCACATTCTTCTTTTTACCATGTTCCCTAAATCAAGAGGTCGCTGGTTCGAATCCCAGTAACGCCTGCCTGTGCCTTTGCCCTTGGGAAACCCTGCCCGTGTCCCCTTGGGAAACCCATCAGCGTTGCTTTACTGCAGTGTCTCCAGTCCATTCCACATTTTTTGTCTCTTTTCTAGGTGCTTTTACCAGAATTTTGGTAATTTTTTGAGCTGGGAAAAATATTTATGGACGAATGCTCGCTACAGCCCCTGATACATGAAAATGACACATCTGCACACCCGCACGCACGCACGCGCGCGCACGCACGTACGCACGCACGCACGCACGCACGCACGCACGCACGCACGCACGCACAATGTCTACAGTGGTACACGCTTTTCATAAGCTTTATGGTGCAACACTGAGCATGCGTCCGTTCTGGTCTGCTGCTGTGGGTTTGTATGTGTGTTTTTGATTAATCTTTCTTTTACGAAAAAACACTGTATTAAGGAAAATTTTGCAGGTGGCTGCAAAAAAAAGAGAATATGTGACGCTCCTTTAGGCCCAGTTTGAAAAAACGCGGTATTAAAAGTAGCCACTTCATCAGATGATCAACTTCAGTTTGGACAAACCGTGTATAATCGAACCAAGCGCAGCAACACGTCACATATTCGGCGTTTGTTGTGCGAGCCATCGCACACAGCCACAACACTACCACTATCAATCCACCCTCACAAACTCTTTCATCTCTCTGACGATGCGCATCATTCATTAGGCATCGTATGGATGCACAGGGCACACAGCCAAAGATTCTGCATAAATAATTTCGCTACCCTGCCCATCTTAAATTTTTAATATGTGGCTTGCCCTTACAGTAAGTGATATGCACCATCAATTCACGATCTTGAGTACCAAGTACATTGTATACCCTACATTCAATCTTTGATTCTCGTTCATCTTTGTTCCGCTTCTGTTAGCCTGTGCCTATGGACGGACGGAACTGCCATCTGTAGACGTCCAGTCAAGGACAAGGCCCGCTCTCGTCTCTGAGTCCAAGGAATGAAAGGCCTCGGTCCTCATGCAGCCTGGACTGCCTTTCCAGTGATCCAAGCGAGCACAACAAACGCCGAATATGTGACGTGTTGCTGCGCTTGGTTCGATTATACACGGTTTGTCCAAACTGAAGTTGATCATCTGATGAAGTGGCTACTTTTAATACCGCGTTTTTTCAAACTGGGCCTAAAGGAGCGTCACATATTCTCTTTTTTTTGCAGCCACCTGCAAAATTTTCCTTAATATGAACTAGCCGCTTCGAACTCAGGACTCCTGCTTGCAAAGTGGTCCAAAGTGGTTCAACATCAATTTGTCTCATGAAACAAAATAATGTTGAGAATACTCAGTTGTACAATGATAAATCACTGCAATGATAAAACTGCAAAGTGTTGGAATGCAGGTCAACCAAAGCCAATGCATGTCAACCAACGCATTTGCATGAATACTACAGAATTGGCATAGGGGGGGGGGGAGAGCATAGGCTTTTCGGTGTGTCTGTTTGTATGTGCTGTATGTTCAAAAACGTTTTGCTCTCGCAACCCAACACGAACAATCCGAAACATGCACAAAACGCGCACACAAAGAAGACCATGAACCGATGCAAGGGGGGGGGGGGAGGGGGGCTGGAGAGAATGGGAGAGCCCGAAAATAGTTTATCGCCCAGAGGCCCCCAAAGGTCGAGTAGCTCAATGACCAATGGGGGGTTGGGGGCGAGAATAGGCAGAGATTGTTGCTATATCTGAGAAACCTTTCATCTCTTTTGTAGTTTATCATTCATCATCAAAAACGTGCTCAGAAGTGATTCAGTAGTATCTATATTTTCATGTCCTCAGTAGTGACTCATCATCAATACAATGTGTCATAAAACCATGCTGTGAATGCTCAGTTTAAAAACAACAATGACGAATCTGTAAATTGCTGCAGCAAAAGCCAAAGAAAGTCAACCAATGCAACCAATGCACTTCTGCAATACAGAAAAACATTTCATCTTTTTTGTTGTAACGCTTTATTCTTGCGTCATTACATCTCCAGTCATTACATTCGATAGTAAAAATTAGGCACTATACCATCTTGAGCAGACACACCATAAATCCCATATAGGTACCGTAGGCAGTGGGCTAATTGTTTTAATCAGCCCTTCAGAGTCAGCTAATAATAATTGGCTTTTTTGTCATCTGCATAATTGCTCACATATGTTCATGCACCTTGATCTGCAGGCGCAAAGCCTTTGGACCTGGTCTAAGCTAGGATCGCGGTCCGACGCTTCCGATTCCATTCCAGCGCGCCGTGGGCGGGCGGTTTTCGGCGGGCTTGGGCTTGTGTCTTCCTTACGTCGTCTTTTTTTGGCAAAGCACAATTGTTGCGTCCGCGTCCGCTGCGTCCGAAACCTAAGTGAAGCCTAAGCCTAAGCGAAGCATAAGCCTAAGCCAAAGCCAAAGCATAAGCCTCAGCAAAGTCTAAACTAAGCCTAAGCAAAGCCTAAAATAAAGAAAGTTTTCATCGGACGCATCAATTGTTTTCAGCCGTTTTCTTTTTTGGTTAAATCCAAGTTCATTGGGCCATTGGACCGGGCAAAACGCACCACAATATTTCATTTATTACGTTTAATGCGCCGACGATCAGTGCTCAACGCCAAGAAAAACTAAAACAACGCACCACTAAAACGCTAACACATACACGCGCATGCGTGCGTGCGCCCACTCGCGAGTCCGTGCGTGCGTGCGTGCGCGCGCGCGCGCGCGCGTGCGTGCGTGCGTGCGCGCGCGCGCCTGCGTGCGTGCGTGCGCGTGCGTGCGTGCGTGTGCGCTCGCGCGTGCGTGCATTAGCGTGCAATACAAGTTTTTATAGCGTTAACACCTGTAAAACAAAGTAAAAAATAATAAAAAGTTCAAAGTTTTTATAGCATAAACACGTGCAAAACAAAAAAGTTATAAACAAAAAAGTTACAAGAATTTTTATGGCAGAGGTTTGATCCCAGGACCTCCAGAAAAGTAACGGACATCATAACCACTACACCATTGATCTGTATGAAATGGTTTTCTAAACACTTCTGATAAGTCAGAAGCACGCATAAAATGCGCTGTATTATCATATAATTTATTTATATTTGCATAACGCATGGATTACGATAGCTTCAGTAGTGCCACTCTTATTTTGATGGAAAAATGTGCCAAGCAATCCAGCAAGCAAAATTTCAGCTCAATCGATCCAGCAGAACTCTCTCTGTGCTGCATTGCAGACAGAACCCACAAATAGTCATACTACTGTAGAAAAGGATAATTCTATATCTTGTCATTACTGTAGCGGATTGGAAAACAAATGCCAGATTCGTGATCAGCGTGGTAAATTACATATGTTCCAAGCCGATTTGACACTGAATTCTCAAATTCGCTCAAACGCAATTTGCATATTCAATGTGCCATATCTCGCTCGCGATTACGGTATCGCACAGCAAAACGGATCTGATATTCGTGATCACCACGGTCGATTACATATATCCCAAGCAGAATTGACACTGAATTCTCAAATTCGATCAAACACGTATGCGAAATTTGCATAACTCGCGGATTACGGTAGCTATCGCAAATCCGGCCCTTAAATGACGGTGAAGTTTCCCACGGAAGCTTCATACAAAATTTCAGCTCAATCCATCCAGCACAACTCTCTGGGCTGCGTTGCAGACAAACAAACATTGTGCTTTAGTAATATAGATATGAACGACCTAGCCAAGGCTATTTAAAAAAACTGAGCATATTGCGTCTGCAATTGACTGGCGCGCCGCTTGCTTGAGCTTGACATCACCGCCCCCCCCCCCACCCCACAAGCGGCGCTTGCCGCCTTTGTCTACGAGAGCCGGCGACGGCGATACAACCGGAAAAGACGCTGCGTGTGCGCGCGTTCGTAACTGCCGCCAAGTGGTGAGCACAAGGGATGCGCCGACAAACACAGATATACAACCGGACGGACACACGCAGAGCGGTGAAGCGAAGCGCAACATATCAAAAGAAGTGGGGGGGGGGAGGCGAGAACGACACACACGCACGGCGGGGGTACGGTCAACTGGGACTACGGTACCCTACCACCACACACACGCTGAATTACTTGAGCACTTGGGTTACTGAGTTACTCTCTCACTGCATTGGCCGCCCATTCCTGCTCTGTGAGGAGAATTTACTGTATGCCCCGCCTGAACAAGAACGGTACGGTATAGCTGGGCCAGGTGCCTTCCTTCGGGGAGTGGGTGAAAGCCCCAACCGCTTTTTTGAAATATAGCGGCGACGTGATCCTTTCCAGTCCTATAAAATTTATGATTATTTTTTCCCAATAATAATGCTCCCAACACCGTTGTGAAGGCGTAGACGAGCCCAATCATTGATCTTTTTACGCGACAATGTGCTCTGTTGGCGGCACCTCTCGGAATTCCACACTGCCTTCATCAACTTTTCTCCAAAACAAAAACATGTTGTAAACTAGCATTCAATAAGAATGCATTCCAAAAACCCAGAGAAGGTTCTGCTCAAGCTTTCGCTAGGCAGATTGCAGCACATACCTTCTCTGTGGGTATGATAACCGAAACGAAAACAAAAATGCACTGTGGTCAAATTGCTCTCAGTCTAACATTCGACGGGTGCCAACCACCACAGTTCCTTATGAGCAGCGAGTAACGTGGGGTGGCAGCGGCAGCGCTCCCGCTCGAAAAGTCGATATTCGGTTGCGACACCTAGCGGACGAGTGTGCAAACGTAGCCTGGCGGACGGCGCGCGGGCAATTCTTCTCAGACTCATCAAGATCCGACGCACAAATGTGGCACGAGCACGCACGCACACCATCAAGGTGCTGTTGTTTACCAGCGGCCCGATAACCAGTAGGTATTCCATTCGTCTTTTAGTCAACCAGAAAGGTTCATTTATTTCATTTTGATGATTTCCGGCCAATTTGCCCAAAAAGTGCATCGAAATGTCTACGGCACACCAGAATGTCTGCACCTTTGGATGAATAGTCTCCAACTCCTTATGTACGGCACACTGAGATTAGGTATATTGCGTTATGCTAAGATTCCTGTTCAAAATCAGTCGCGTTGTGTTGTGACCTCACTTTCGGTTTCAGGACGCAGCAGTCGAACAAATAAGAAGACAATTGCCAGAAACCGGCGAAAAGCGGGGGAAAAGACATCGCAACGTACAAGAAAAAGACGAAACGAGAGCAAAGTACAGTGTGTACAACACAATCACACGAGAAGTAAACGATGGCGCTGACGTGAGGGTTGGAAGAAGGTGAAAAATACAAAAACCGGACACAAATACGCGTACGTACATTGAGTTTGCCACTGAGATTACTGAGATAAAAAAAACCAATAAAACTGCAATGTCACGATGAAAGGAACATCATCCGATAGAAAAAAGGAGAAATTACGTCCTGCAGTGGCAGACCGCCAAAACAACTGACCCTAAATTAACAGGCGACTTCTGTACACTAGCGAAATGGCGCGAAAATTCAAACATTTAAATTCACAATCGTTTTTCGTCGGTGTTGCTGCTCGTGTCGTCTCCACGCACGGGTGTTGGGTGCGTGAGGCGGGTGGAGAAGTCCATTTCGAATATTTAGATGGAAAATGAACTTAATTACAAAAAAAAAACAGATCACAAAATGGCGCAGCAGCGGCAGATGCCTCGCCGCCGAGCCTGCTGGCTGACGGGCGGCGTGGAGGGCGCGAAGTAGGCGTGCACGTACATGTGCGGCAGGCTTTGCTGAAACCGTGCGCGTGCGTGCGTGCGTGCCATACCAACAGAGTACCGTGAATCCTCAAATAATGCCCCGGAGCGTTATAGTTACAATCTCCCTTTTCCTGGGCGGACACTATTGGAGAGGCCGCTATAATTTCGACACCGAAATGGCGAACGGTAAAGCAAATTGCGCCTATCGGGGCCTATTTACCTACCTAACATGGCCTAACCTGACCTATGTATGTAATCCATTGCTCTAACGCAAACTGGCCTACTCGTTCGTTTTGGGACAGGCCAGTGACGTGAAACGTGCGCTACAACATTTGCGTGCTGCGTCTACGTGGGCACCTTGAACTTCTTGATGCCGAGCCTCGTGATGAGCTGGCAGTCGTAGAGGTCGACCTTCTCGAGGGTCCTGCAGTCCCGGAGGTACTCGAGGCTGGCGTCCGTCAGCAGGGGACAGTTGTCCAGCTCCAGCGTACGGATGCGCTCCTGTAGGCGGAACGCGGCGGCCAGCAGGCGGACTCCCTCGTCCGTGATGCCCTCGCAGTGGGAGAGGGTCTGGAAAACGCTCGCCGGTGTGCATGGACGCATGCACGCCGCTACGGCACGCAAGAACGCAGCGGGCACGCACGCGCGCGCGCGCGCACGCACGCACGCACGCACGCACGCACGCACGCACGGACGCACGCACGCACGCACGCACACACGCACTGCTCACGAGAGCGGTGAGGTTGGGACAGCCTGCGGCGAGGTTGACGAGCGTCACGTCCGTGATGAGGCTGCAGTCCTCGAGGTCCATCTTCATCAGGTCGTGGCACGTCTTCACGAGGTGCGCGAAACCCGTGTCCGTCAACTGGGAGCACCCGGCCACCTCCAGTACGCTGCAAAGACCAATTGAACCGGTTTGTTTGCAAGTGTGTGCGCGGTCGCTCTCTCGAACCGTAGCATGTGGCATCCGTTGGCGAGGAATCGCAGCGCGGCGTCCGTCATGAGTCGACAGTTGGACAGGCAGACTTTCTCCAGACTGCGACAGTCGGCCAGGTACTGCACACTCAGGTCGGTGAGCTGCTACAAAAGAACGAACCCACAGTGAATATTTGAGTGGAAATGAGAGCTGTGTTACAGAATACAGAACACGACAAAGCACTGTGGGATGGAGTCTAGAGACAAAGAAAACAAGAAAAGCGCGCAAAGGACGTGATCCTTTTGCGCTCTGTAACTTTGAAATGCCAAAAAAAAAAATTAAACGTACCGCGCAGCTGTGGAGACTGATGACCCGCAGCTGGTGACTGTGCCGACCCACCGAACGCAGCGCTTCGTCGGTGATCTGAACCGTTCCGTGTTGTGGCGGTGTGTGCGTGCGTGCGTGCGCGCTCGCTTATGCACGTGCTTTCCCAGCCTTCAGCTCTAAACCCCTTTCAAACGCGCGCCCTACCGTACTGCTCTCACGTTGGCGCAGCCCTTGAGGAAGAGCGCCTGTAGCTGCTGGCAGTGGTGGGCGACGGCCTCGATGCCGGCGTCCATGACGCCAGACCAGCTGACGTTGAGCGAGGTCAGAGCCTTGCAGCCCTGCGCCAGCTGTCTCAGACCCTTCTCCGTGATCGCCTCGCAACAGTCGACGTTCAGCACCTCCAGTCGGCGACAGTGCTCCGCCAGCGAGGCGCACGTCCTGAACGACAGCTACTCTGCCGTGTCTGCCGTGATAGCTACACTCCCAACAAAAGGCGCCGCGTTAGACGCAATTACAGTAAGAACTCTATTAGTCGCACCTCCAGCAGTACAATCAGCAGTACAATTACAGATTACAGCCGGTGTAAGCCGGATTCCAGATGGCGTTCTTCCGAATGTCTTCGGCTAATTATGCGGCCCTAGACAGGAAGGCGTCATGGAGATGGGTATGCTGCTGTATGGGCCATTGACGGCCTCCTAGCGTTGCCCGAATCCAACAACAACAACAACAACAAGCCCATCCCAGCCCACCCTCCCTCCGCTACAGTTTCGCATCCTCCGCCCACAATTCCTGCAATCCGAACAGAAGTGTCCAGTACTGCAGGATTTACTGTAAACTGGCACTCCAAGAGACAGTAGCGTCTTGAATACGTCTTGAATTTGGAAATTTAAAATTTCCAAATTCAACCACTGCTCCGTTATTCATTCGCATGCAAACCAGCGCCGCCGCCCACACACACCTGTCCGTAATTCTCTTGCACTTGTGCAGATTCAGCTGCTCGATGTTGTGGCACTTGCTGGCAAAGGAGCTGGAGAAAGAAATCGACATTTAATTTCATTTTAATTTCACAAGCGCATACAAAAACAAAACCTACTGCAGCGCCGCGTCCTGAACGCTTTCACAACCCGCGAGTGAGAGGATTTTGAGAAAACCGCCGCACCGCTTTGCCAGGTTCTCAATGACGGGGCCCTAAAGGAACCGGTACCGTAATCCGCCCAATTTTTAATTACTCCAGTAATTTGTTTTCGTAAAACTCCAAATGGTACCCTGTGCAATGCGTGTAAAACGCTCAACACCAAAATTAAAATTTTAAAACTGCCAATATTACGCACGATCACTACGGTATGCACTTCCATTGCATCAACAGCTGAGGTTCGTGCGTGCATCGCTCGAGTCTGTCTTCCACCGATACCGTAAGCAATCGTATAAAGCGAGCGGCGGTCGCACCTTGATGTCTTTCTGAAAGTTGAACAGGTCCACCTCCTGCCACAAGCTGCCGTCGAGCGCCAAGAAATTCCACAGCTTGCAGACTTGGGCGCACCGACAGCGAGCCACCATGTCGAGTACGGAGAAAATCCTGGAAAACGAACCATTTAAATTGTTGAACTTCAAACTTGAACTGCAAGAATTTGAAGCAGCACCTCAAAAGAAGCTCCTTGGGCAGCTTCGCGTTGACCAGGGCAATTTCCTCGCTCAACGGCTGGACGTAAGTCGTGTACAGGTACATCTGAAAGCCAAATCAAAATTACCTATAAGCACCAGTACACCCTGATGCACTTGATTACTTTGTATCGGAAACTGTTATCAACAGAACTAAAAGTTAAGTTAGCATCTCAAGTTTGCTTTACAACGGGCACGGGAAAAAAAACCTGCGCAGCAGAGTACTACTCCCAGCAGTACAACAACGTCGCATGCGCACACACACTACAGCCTGCAAGGGCCAAACAACCCCTGTTCTTAAATTGCCTTGTAAAACTAGACAGCGCACACTTTGCACGAGTAATGGTAGAAAGCAGCCAAAAACTGGACTAAGATACCATCAGTGTGAACGAAACGGACGACAAGCCAGTGTGCCAGCGGTAATGTGTCAGACAGAGCAACTACAGTCTACAATTGAACTACGTGTTTGCATGTATTAATTCAACTTTTTGAAAAAGTTCAAATCTCAACAGTTCTTCACATTTTTCTCCATGGAAGCGTACACCCTGTAGGTGTGTCTCCGTCGCTGCAGCGTTTTCCTCGCCACGCGTTCCCACACCTCTATGGGGCTGGGGTTGGACATTGGCCAGGCGATGGCTGCCATGTTATTGCGGCCGCACTCCATCCAGAGGGCGTCATTTGCAAGCTGGTAGGGGGCAGCCGTCGCTGCCTCTGGAGGCTCGACAAATTCCGTAGGGCCAAACGGCAGCCGCCTGGCGGCGCGAAGAAGCACCGCTTCGCCCATGTAGCTTCTTCGAGGCTAGCTAAGCTATAGCTCTCGTTAGCTGCCGACGCCGCGTTTTTGTCTCTCCCTCTCTCCTTTCTCTCTTGGAAAAACAACTCCGCCAAAGCGCTCCGCGATGATGACGGGTCGAAAACTGGCGGGTTGCGGTTCGGGCGAAAGATAAGGAGGGAGAAGTAGCCGCCGCGCCCCTCTTTTGAAAGCCGACGGAACGAGCGTTCGGGAAATGAAGGACCCTATCGCGCGCGCGCGTACCGACTGGACAGACATAACAGACGGACGGCGCGCGTCCGTGTGTGCAAGGTCAACTTGCGGGAGAAGGGGGGGGGGGGACACAAAGGACACAATTGGCCTGGCGAGAGAGGATGCGAGGACGCGCGCGCCGCCAGAGGGAGGCGGCGGTACGACGTCGCACCAAGGCGACACGAAAAGCCGCGTCCTCATACGCGCGTGCGTGTGCGAGTGTGCGTCCGGCGGGACGCACGCGACGTATGTACGCGTGTACGCGGGTGCGAACTAGAGCTGTTCTTTGAGTCCAGCAAATGATTGGGTGGCTGGGTTGAAGGTCAGCGTGCCCGACAGGCGCGACGCTGCACCTCACTGGATGGAAAGGTTGAGTGCGTGCGTGCGTGCGCACGTCACTCGTGTGTACACGCACGTACGTGTGTGCTTAACCGAGTAGGCGCTTTTGCGGAGACGTCCTTTGGGTTGAAGGTCGAGTGCGTCTGTTCCAAGTTTCCAACGCATGGCCTGCGTCGCGCCTATTACGGCAGCTGTTCTTTGGACTGTCGGCAACTCTGTGGCGAACGGTAAAGTGGCAGAATTGTTAGTTGTTACGACGTTATGAACTTTCAACGTGCAATGACGTCATTCATTCACGATATAACTTGCAACCAGCGTTTCGAGCTCGAAATTCTTCTTCACGCCTGCTAGGCGCAAATACCAACCCGTTCAACTCCATCTACACTGCAGCCATTGACGTTACATCGACGTGTTGTTGTCTCTGTAAAACGCCGACCTTTGTACCGGGAGGGTCAGGTCGTCATAGCTGCAGGGTGATGGTCCGCGCTGCTAACCGCATCACGGGTTGTGTTGGACGAAAACAAGAGCGCATGCGTCTCCCCAGCAGTGCCGCCTTCCCGTGCTTGCACTTCATTTCACCTTATCGACCACACAGCCACGTGACAGAGCCTGTTGAACAGACATGTGTGCTTGCGTGCATGTCTGGGATGAGGCGGATGCGCGCGAAAACAGTAGAGCAAGAGCCGGACAGTCTGGGGAGCATGCCACGCGACGAACGCACGAACAAGAACGCACGAACGGTTGGTTGGGCAATGCGAGGAATCCATCCGCAAACGGGCAAACGCATCCACGAACGCACGCACGCACGCACGCACGCACGCCCGCATGCACGTACGCACGCACAGTTTGGTGAACTGTTCTTCACTTCGCGGAAAACCGTTACCCACCACAATGTACATTTCCTTCCCTTACCTTGCGTACACACCGTTACCCAACGCAATGTACACTACTTCCATCCCTGCCTTGCTGGCGCCTCCTGTATCGAGCTGTTTTCCACGCGTCTCAGCGTCGATTCAATTAAGGAACTGGCAGCCCCGCTACAGACGGACATGGAGGGATCGATTTCCGAAGAAAACGAGCTGCCCAAGAGCCCCAAACGCCACACAGAGCCAAAAAGACACAAAGAATTGAACAAGAGATAAACGGCGAAGCGTCCACGTCAATCTCTCTCTCCGTGAAGAGATGCATAGAGAGGAAAAAATAGTACCGTAAACGCTCGAATAGCGTTCCGTTGGCATCAATGTCATTTTTAGTCAAAGAAAGCGAGCATTGCCTTGGGGGCAGTACATCGTACGCGAATACATACCGTAGTTCGCTAGAGACGAACTAAGAAATGACGCACAAACCAATGAGGATTACGCACAAACACACAAACATATCAACGCATTATGCAGAAAAGTGCAAAAAAATTAGCGAAAACGAATATGAAGCAGTGGGTGGGAGGGGGGGGGGCGTTACGCATACACGAGGGCACGTACGCACGAGCGCGCACGGACTGACTGAGACCGACAAGCAAACGGAAGCGACGGACAGACTCGTAATGAGTGAGCACGCACGCAATTGGTGCGTCAGCCCGCAGTGGGAATTGGTTCAATTTCAGTGGCGTAGCCAGGACTTGATTTCGGGGGGGGAAGTCCAATTTCGGCCAAATTCTCAATTTTGCAACAGGGGGGACCCTGTCGAATTTTTTGGACATTGTGCCATTTCGGCTGGGGAAGCTTTAGACACTCTCTCATCCAATCTGTTTACACGCTTTGCGCTCGTTTGTCTGACTACATTCACACCAAAACGTTAGCAATGTTGTCAAAACGGTCGAGTTCCGTGCTCAAAATAGCGCCGCAGGCAAATTTTTTAGAGTAGGGTAACGAACTTTCACGGTTTTTAATGCAAAACAATGCGCCGCAGGCGAAAATTTGGCTCCTTAGTGTCGTTTTCATCATTATTTGCATTGAAATTGAGAAAAGTGCCCAGATTGGCACTTCTGCAACAGAGGGTACCAAGTTAAAAAATTTTAGCTTCAGAGAATTTCGGGGGGGGAAGCTTCCCCCCCTTCCCCCCCCTTGGCTACGCCACTGTTCAATTTACCGTGTTTTTGCGGCAGTTCTAGCGGCGTTGTGCCTGCCGTGACGCACTGCATCTGGGCATTTCATTAGTATAAAATATTTGCATTTTTTTTATCAATATAATTCATTTGTTCTCGACCTGGTCCTCAACTCGGTGACTTGATCCTTCGCAATTCGTTGCCATAGCGCCGTGTTTGTTGCAGTAATTTTCAGAGTGCTGCACTCTCATTACGTTATGAGCAGATGGGAACAACTACATACAACCATAATACCACAACAGTTGTTTCGCATAATCTTTTTTTTTGCTGGTGAATGAGGAAGCGGTTAGAGAGGGGGGGGGGGGGGTGGCAGAGCAGACGGACAACAGATGTTCTAACGGACAGACGGACACGCACGCACGCACGGACACAAAGAGGCACAAAGGGCATTGTGACAACACCAGAGGATATGACACACGCGCGCCGTTACGCTGCATACTGTACATATTTGCATGTGCATCGCGCAATGACACTCTCCATGTGTAACAACCCCCATCCCCAGCAGTTCAGAACCAGCGCAGGGACGACTACACATTACCTGCAGGTACATATGCGAAAGACACTGCAACGCTCAGTGCGCGATCATTGCGCGCGCGGGGCAGCAAAGTGGATACCTAGCTGGTGCTCAGGATATGGGACATAAATTGCTGACCCCGCAAGTCACGATGTAAATTCGGCAAGTGTTCGCCCGGAAATGTATGTACCTAGGACAACAGCAGTCGGCAATGATACAGTGGCCGATGTAGCGCGTACTGCGTATGCTACGCAAATCTCGAATGCTTCTACAAGACACGAAACGTCACGCGACTCCCACCGTATTTTCTCTAATGCAGCGTTCATCGGAATGCTTGAGAAGTTGTTTTTTAATTGATGGCATAGACGTTTCACCGATACAAATGGAGGTATAGATTAGACACATAAAGTTGCTTTGCAGTTTGCAACAATTGCCATAATAACGCGACTGATTATGTGTCTGCGCTGCGCATACATAGCTTCACGTACTCCAGCTATGTAAGTGGCGAAGTTCCAGATGCAAAAACTGAGCCAAAACGTAAAAAAAAGAGAAAAGATGGGCCTTATTATTAGCCGTTTGTTAGCTTGTACTACTGAACTCGGTGCTAGAAGACACAACGAAGGAATTTCTAATAAACGGAAACCCAACCTTTAAGGACAATTAATCAATCCAGACTGACGGGTACCGTATATTAAGGCAATTAAGGTCTGTGTCGATCAGCCCAATGAGAAGACAACTAACTGCAGCGCGTCGGCGCGTGCGTGGGGCACTACAACAACCTTTAATTGAAAACACGCAAATGTCCATAAAGACAAGCTGTATTGTGTACGGTGCACTTTCCGAGATTGAAATTAGATCGCCTGAATTGGGCGGATAGAGTGTGCAAACAGAGACGACAGTGAACTACCTACACATTGTTACATGTGTAATGAATGTGAACAGATGAGTGGGAAGCACCCTTTGCCTGGGTCGCCGCGTCAAAAATAAAAATGCGAACATGGTAACGGAAAAATTGGGCCTGCAATCTTTATGCGCCACCAAACTGCGCGACTACGGTTGTAAACACGGCAAGTCTTAAAAAAAGTCTGGGGAATATAGCGTGTGGAAGGTATTAGAGCAATTACAGACTTAAACCGAAGAAAAAACTCACTCCCTCCCCGTTGTTGTTGTTATTGTGGTGCGTAGTTCCTCCCGCCGTGTACATCCTGGCCGTAATGGTGGCGTGCTGCTGCTGTAGCAGTGGTCTCTTGCCGTTGTTGGCGCCTCGTCTGGCCGAGGGCGCGGAGAGACTGGTGGAGCCGGTGGCAGTAAGCCTCGTCCGTTCGGAGCTGAGACAAGCGGAAGCTTCCCCGGCGGCCGAGGACGAGACGCCGCCGCCGGCACGCCTGTGTGCCTGACGCTGCTTCATGGTCGCACCGCTATGGCCAGCGCCAGCTCACATGACCAACGAACAGCGCCAGCTGAAGACGAACAAAAAACGTGATAAGTTGGTGGGGCAAGGGGTGTGCGCGAGCCCATCTGCTGAGTATAGATGGCATTTGCACGCAGGGATGCACAATAAATCAGCTACGCAAACTTGCTTGCACAAACGTGTACAAGTACAAGTATTTTAATAATTTTGAAAAAAATGTATGGCCATCTCAGAACCCAAACACTGTTCTCTTGCCATTGGGTATGTACAGTTTAACCTGGAAAAAAGACACATGTTCCATAAGTTCTGAAGCGGTGCCCTGGGGCGCCATAGTTTCAACATCCCCTTTCCTGGGGCACCATTTGAGAGAGGAGCACTATTGAAAGATTCACGTACGGTACAGTAGTTTCTGTTTGTATCAAGTGCTACTGTCTAGTGTAAGAAGCAAACGCGGTGTAGTATTTGTAGACCAAACAAAATAAGAAGCCCAAGCTACAGTCGGCGGAATAAATAAATTAAAAAGTAAACGATGTCGCTACATGACAAGAATACGTCGACAATGACAGAAGCGGAAAAATGGAACACCCCTATAATGCGTGTACAGTGCAGGCATCATACATACATGCGTGGTCTGGTGATTATTGATCGATTCATACTGGTCACAGCAATCAACGTACACAATTTCAGACTCTTAATAACATGAAAAAAACAAGGAGCAAAACGGAGTTAGAATGTTGGTTGCACAAAATGGCGCAATTCCAAAAAGAAATTTGACCCAACCTTTGTGGGAAACAAAAATATTAAATGAACGGCGCCTACAGAACTGGCAAACAGAGTTTGTAAATAGAATTGAATACTCGATTGTTTACTCTTTTTTAATTGAATAACGCACTGTTTCAAGGAATATAAACATTAGGCTACGCTACCAATAGAGCTGCGAGGCAAACACCTTATAGTTAGGTAGGTACATGTATGTACAAAGTCAATACAAGCGGTAGTAATGTACAGACAAAAAAAAAAACATCGAGAACAGAGACCATTTTCTAAGAACACGAGATTAGAGAACACCTCTCAAGTGGTCAGGTACATACAGGCACAAAAGCGCGAGGCGTACCTGTCCGTATCTTTGGAGAATTATTTTCCCGCACCAGCTGACTCTGTTTCGCTAGCGCTGGGCAACGCTTACGTGCGTGCGTGCGTTCGTCCGTGTGTGCGTTGCAGCGCACAGACACACACGCACACTCTGACTGGACTCGCTAAGGAAGGGGGTGGAAGAGGGTGGCAGCGGATGTCAGCAGGGGCTGGACCAAATATCGATTTTTCCCTTGCCCGGACGCACGCGCGAACGCGCACGCACACACTGGGCGGGGTGACGGGCGGACAGCCATTCCAGCCAGCCTGACGGTAAAGCAAGCAGCCGCGGTACCCAAGTCTATGATGATGAACATACATAGTAGGAGGCGAGGCGTTTTGTTTAGCTACCCGACCGCTATTCAGTATGGGGGCGGGTAAACAGAGGCGCCAGTGGAGAATTGACATAAAAGGTGGCTGGGAACGTAAAACGGGTGCGTTCGGGAAACGCACACCGCAACTTGATGTTACAACGCAACAACAACGCATGTGAACGGCTATACACAATACACAGTACGCAACAGGATATCTCTTACCACGCTAATTTACATGTGTTCTTTGGAACAATTCGTCTGTGAGTATGACGCATTTTTGTGTACACACCCTGACCGAATCTCACCTTACAGTATCACCTCCGTATAATTTTGGCTCAAGATCACTCGCTATCACAGGCCATTCTCAGCAGTTCCTCCCTGTTGATGACGTGTGACGCCCCGATTATAATCCGAACCTTACGCTCGCTGGCCAGCAGGCGTAACGCGGCGATCTCGGCGTAACTTACGCCCCCAACAAAGCACACCAAAATGGCGTCATTTGAGGAGCCGCCGGTTTTTGAGGCGGTCCTCTGGGAGGGGGCCTTGACGGGGCCGAACCGGTTGTGGTTGTGCACAGTGACCGGCTTTCTAAAGGCTCGACTCAGCTGCTCCTCCTGCGTCTAAAGATAAAGAACATACACTAGGGTGTCTCTCTGTCTGTCTGTCTGTCTGTCTGTCTGTCTGTCTGTCTGTCTGTCTGTCTGTCAGGTTGAGTGGAGGAGGGGGGGGGGGGTGGTAAAGCAGCCTTCGAGGGGGGGGGGTCCCTGGGTCTCAAAAGTAAGGAGTTGGTCGAAATAGGGTCAATCAAGTCGCGTCACGATGGTGTTTTACGGCCACAAAAATACTGAAAAGGGTGCTACAAGTCAGTTTTATCATTTAGACAGGTTGAAGAAACTTGGGAAAAATTACAGGTTGGCGAGGGGAGGTTCAGTTCCGAATTGAATGCGTACCCCCCCCCCCCGTTACATCTATGTGTATGCGGTTTCCTACCACATGCGTGCGTACGTGCGTGTCGGTGGGTGCGTGCGTGCGTATCGGTGCGTGCGTGCGTGTCGGTGCGTGCGCGTGCGTGTGTCGGTGCGTGCGCGCGTGCGTGTCGGTGCGTGCGTGTCGGTGCGTGCGTGCGTGCGTGTCGGTGCGTGCGTGCGGCGCGCGTGTCGGTGCGTGCGTGCGTGCGTGCGTGCCCACCTGCGCTCCGAACTGGAGACAGTTGGCGACGGTCTGCGCGAGGGCGGGCGTGTAGGCGCCGCTGAAGACGTAGGCCATCTCGCGTGGCTCCTTCAAGTCGACCTGCGGACCGCCGCTCTTGGGCAGCAGGCCCAGACGCTTGGCCGCGTTGCCGAAATGGCTCTGCTGACTCTGATCGGGAGATTTCACCTCCTTCATGGCCGAAAGCAGATTCGCCGAAAGATTGGTCGCGGATCGCTCGGTCAACAGTTGCATCTGGGACAACGTTTGCAGAGACGGCACGTAGTGGAAGCCGTGGGCCTGGAATTGGAGAGAAAGAGAAATAGAATTGTGGATTAAATGAAATAAATTGCGTATTCTATCTAGGTCGATTCATGCAGTCGGTTCGGTGTCCAACAAGGGAAATTGAAGACAAATAGCAAAATACACTGTTTGGATCAGTTACAGTACCTATGTGGAAAGCGTGTCTGGATGGGGGGGGGGTTTCCCCAAGGTCCCACACACAAAAATGAGTCAACACATCCATTAGCCCCCCCCCTCCCAACAACAACCTGTAGAAACTGGATCTTGAGACTGTGCAGCTCCTTTTTGGGCAGTCCACCCTGACAGACGCTCAAGAGGCACATGAGAGAGAGCGCAGCGTACAGCTGCTTCTGCTCGCAGAGCAAGTCTTCGATGTGCGAGACTATCTCTTTCTGAAAATTAATACATTGAATGAACAGTGAGCACTCATTCCCCGGCAGTTTAGACAGCGCGCCCAGAGGCACGAATTCGAACAGCAGACAACGAACACGTTTCACTGTACGAATATATAGGTGCCTGTCTCTACAAAAAATCACTAGTTTTTGCATGGTCGTAACTGTGTATGCACCACACAAACGTAACTAATTGCTTGCTTTTCGTCCATGTATAACACAACTCATAAGGCACTTCTTGCCCCTGGGGCACTATTGGAGGGGGGCCCTATTGGGTTTTTACGGTGTAATAAATACGATCTACCTTTTCGCGCTTTCCGCAGAAAAACGGGGTGTGCTCGTGATTCGAATATAAATCAAATATTTTTTGTATTTACTCATGTAATCAATGTATTTACCTCGGTTTCAACATTTCACGACGGCGGGGTGTACCTACCTGCTCTCTGCCGGCCAGCGCGCATTGCTCCATGAGTAGCCGCTTGGCCATATTGAGTTCCTTGCTGGCGTCCATGATATGCTCCGACAGACCAACGTGCAACTCCAGGCACTTCTGAGAGTCCTTCAGGCCACGCAACTCCTCAGAGACGAACTTTTTCATGTCCTGAGAAGGATTAGACAACAATAGGTATGATTTTTTTAGAAGCAAGTTTTGTAGCGAGGGAATTAGTCCTCCCCCCCCCCCCTCCCAGTGGCCCCTAGGTCCATCCACCACACCTGAAACTGAGGGGGGGGGGGGTTTCCACCCCCCTATTTTTCCACACCCCCAGAAATTTCCAACAGATTTTCTCCATGTCTAAAACGATGAAAGTGAGTAAATGTTGGTGTTTTCAATGCTTTTCAGTGTTATGTCACCATAAAACAGCCAAATGACACCATTCAGACCTTATTCAACCCATTTCAAACCGAATGTACCCATTTGCACGCGATTTCGGTGCAAAAAACTCCCTCTCAGCCCTTCACCCCAGTCTTACCCGCGCTTTTTGTGATGATAGGTTTTAGACCCCCTCGACCCATTCACCCCAATCAACAGCACGGATGTAGATTGCGTGCGCGCGCGCACGCGCGCTCCTCAAGGCCCGCAGTGCCCACCTACCCTGACGTTGTTCATGCTTTCCTGGCCCCTGCTGTGGCCCTCCTTGAGCAGTTTCGCTTTGCCACTGAGAAAGGGCGACACGGCGCTGATGTGACGGTCTCGGGCCGCCGCGAACACGCCGTCCCTGGCGGAGCTGAGGACGACGACGGTGCCCGCGTTGGCTGCGCCCTCCTGCTGCCCTCCTCCCTCCGAAGAACGCGGACGGGAAGACATCTGGAATAAGACAGCCTAAAGGTCCACTTAAATGGGGTAGAAGGACAATTTTGACAGGGAGGGAGTCCCAACAGTTGGGGTGACAGGGTTACAACACTTACCCCCCCCCCCCCTACTGACCATAGTCTTCCGCCACTGGAGCAAACCCCCTGCCTGGTTATCGCCGTCGCCATTCCGGTTTCAAAGGTCCGTTCTGGTATGCTGCGTCGTTTCCCCATGAGAACGAATTCAAATACAATGTGCAATCAGCAATGTCAGGTTAAGAAAAGTGAATAAAAACTTCGAGAGGAATTAAAACGCTCGGCAAAGAAAATTCCACCAATTCTTTTTCAATGTGCTCATCCGAACTTCCGATTTCTCTGTCAAGCTCGCCAACCCCATCACAAATATGCGCGTCGCGTCACATTCCTTGGGGGTGGGGTGGGGGGGGGGGGTCACACTTCTTCCCAGTTCATCACCTCAGCGCCGAGCGTGAGTTTGCCGCAGACGAGTCGGAAGAATTCGTCGAGCATCGCTTCGTAGGTGAGGCCCGTCAGCAGGGCGGAAGCCCAGTCGAGGTCGCGGTCGAACAAAAACACGCCGCCCACTCGCAGGCGCTGAGAGGCGCCCGCTGACAAGTCGTCCAAGAAGCCGCCACCTGAGGAACGGAGGAATGCATTTCACCGAAATTCGCTCAGCAGCCCCCAGAAAAAGGACGCGAAACAAACACTCCGCTACGCGCCACGTGTCTATTGGGGGGGGGGGTTCATGGGGGATACAACCTTCTTTCCCTGTTGGACCCTATCCCGAAAGACTTTCGGGACGACCGACTCCCCTGCCCTTCATTTTCCGGATCCACTCAAGTCGATTTTTCTTGTAGGAATTGCACGAATTGCCTGCGGCGCTGTATGCAAACGTAGAAATGGTTTCCGATCCCAATTTGTGTTCTTTTTACTTAAATAAAAGTTCACGTCAGCAACGCACCCGTTCCGCCTTCGACGAACAAATTTGTCATCATTTTGAAGACGGACTGAGACTTCTCTCCAATTACCGTAGTCGTATCCACGGGCCCGAATAGCGTAACCAGTCGCCACAGGGAATGGGCGAAGCTCTGCAGCAACTTGTCGTCTCTCCGCACGAAACAGTCTTGGAAGAGCTCTGTGGAACGAATTGAGTAATTAATTTCCTTTATTAATTGTTTATTGGGCCATCAAAGTAGGGCACTCTCACACGCACGCACGCACGCACTTTTTTAACCAACCCGGCAATTCAAGGGACAAGACATCATGTTCCAAAGGAATGTAACCGAAATCCAAAGAGTCTACAGTAACAAGTCCGAATAAGCCTTCGCTCTCTAATAAAAGCTGACAGACGTAGCTGACTTTGGGCACAAACACCACGGTGAAGTGCCTGTTCTGTGCCGATACCTAAATAGCAACAAAAAAGGTATTTGCGCTTAAAATAAAAATTAGAAAAAAAATACGACGGACATTTAACAGAGATTTCACATTGTCGACGACCAAATTCAAAATTCTCGCGCAAGGCCTAATGAGGAAGATCCTTCGAGCCGGCTCGGAGCTTTCCCAGGGTGGGAAATTATTGGAGGAGTCAAATTGGAACACCTTTTCGACGCCGTGCTTTTTCAAATAGGAAAAGCTAGCCACTTTGTCCAAAGGTTTCATCAAACATTTTTGAATCAGCAGGTGCTTGTGACCTTCCGAAGCACTCTCCAAGATGTGCATCAAGCTCTGACGAGCAAATTGAGTCAAAACGGAGAAATCCTCAATGGAAGCGGTCATTTTTCTCGCTAGAATTCTTACAAAAATATTTGGTGAATGTACACGCAATACTTCTTTGGCGCGTTTGAAAGGTAATACCGGATCCATATGCACCAGATGCACCATATGCACCATGTGCACGAGAGCTTCCTTATTTCGGTGCGACACTTTCTCTCCTGTCTCTCCGTCGAATACTTTTAAAAACAGTATCAATTTTGTTTATTTGAAATGTTTGCGTCTGTTCTTTATATCAATTCAATGTTATTAAGCTTTATTATTTATCTTGTTTTTACTGTTTTAATTACACACATACACACACTCAATAGTTATTAAGGTAGTAAATGACAGCGTAGTTCGCGACCACAACGTTAGCCATGACCGAGCGAAACGACTTAGGGTAACCCAGGGATCAGAAGAAGCAGTCGCCCACTGCCACCTGTGGGCTGTCGGCTTCTGGGCTGGATCAGTTGCTGGAGACCGCCGCATGTGGGAGGGGTCTGGCGGCGCTACTCAGCTGCTGGCGGGCTTGTGACGACCGACTGGCAGGACGGGGGCGCCGACTGGCACAACCAAGGTCTGCCAGCTTTGGTTGTGCCAGTCGGCGCCCCCGTCCTGCCAGCCGTACCTTGCAATTGCAAACTGCTGTCGTTGGTTGCGTGCGTGCCATCGCGTGTGGTGGTGGTGGTGTCGACAAGGTGCGCGTTGACGAGTGACGACGAGCCGCCAGCTCGTGTTACTCGGTCGGCTGGCGTGTCGGCAGTTCTTGTCGACGCTGCCAGGACGACGTAGTCGTCCTGTCCGGCATGGTCTGCTTGCCAGAAGACAGAGAGCTGCGACAGCGCGCTAAGACTGACGTTGACGACGACGAGACGACGAGTCGGCACAGTTGCACGCACGTGCTGACGCGTTGCTCGGCTGGCTAGCGTGTCCGCTCTCGTGTGCTTAGGCTTAGGCTTGCTTAGGATAAGGCTTGCTTAGGCGCGCACGCACGCACACGCACGTGCACACGCGCGCGCACACGTGCACACGCGCGCGCACACGTGCACGCACGCACACGCACGTGCACGCACATGCACTCGCGCACATGCACGTACACGCGCACGCGCGTGCACGCGCACGGACTGACAGACAGATAAGAGTGGCGGTTGCCTTCGGTCACCCGATAATCCCCCTCCCCCCGGTTTAGAGATATGCAAGACGGAGAGACAAGAGAAAAAAATGTCGCACCGAAATAACAAAGGCCCCGTGCATATGGTGCATATGGTGCGTATGGTGCATATGGCAGAGGCAGAGTGCGTAAATTGCTTCCAAAGTCTAACCGATGCGCCACTGAAAATGTGCGACAACATGTCTTAGATTATGGTGCCGCTCTTTAGTTCTTGAAAACTTCTAAACGGCTCTCCAATGGAGATGAATAAATAGGCCTTTGTCATTGACTGAAAGACAGTTAGAATACGTACTGGTTATCGGCCCGTTGGTAAACTTGATGGTGTGCGTGCGTGCTCGTGCCACATATGTGCGTCTGAGAATCATTGCCAGCGCGTCATCCGGCAATGACGTTTGCTCTTGTCCGCTAGGTGTCGCCACCGAATATCGACTTTTCGAACAGGAGCGCTGCCACCCCCACATTACGCACTGCTCACAAGAAACTGTGGTGGTTGGCACCCGTCGAATGTTAGACTGAGAGCAATTTGACCACAGTGCATTTTTGAATACGTTTTGGTTATCATACCCACAGAGAAGGTATGCGCTGCAATCTGCCTAGCGAAAGCTTGAGCGGAACCTTCTCTGGGTTTTTGGAATGCATTGTTTGTGAATGCTATATATTGTTGTGAAGTCCTTGGTTTTGTAAAAAACACGGCGACGTAAGGAGCGCATGCATAAGAAACAGAAGCAACGCTATCCTGTGAGATGCCGACAACAGAGATCCGCGTAAAAAGATCAAAAGATACGCCTCCACGGTGTGTTGGGATTGCGCCAAATCAAAATTAGTTTGCGTGCAGTCCAGGGCCCGATTTCAACACGTGATGAACTTGCCAATTGAGTAATGATAATTATGATTTTCCACGTTCCGGTTTCAGCCACAGCGCCTCCATTCTGCGCAGGCCGACATTTTACATAAAGAATGAGCTTTGAAAAATTTGCTCGAAACTCTAAAGCGCGCGCTTGGGTCTTGGCACGATTGTGAAGTTCATTACTCTAACCCCAATTCGGTGCTGAAACCGAAATGCATTACAGTTGAAGTAATAGTCATAATATTCATTATCCATGATCATGAAGTTTCATCACGTGTTGAAACCGGGCCCAGGCGATCTGTTCAGCACTGCCTGATTGGGTGCTACAGTCCCAGTTGATGTCGCTGTCGTGAATGATGCCCGTTTTAAAGTGGAAAACGTTTGGAAGGGAGGCAGAATGAGAAAAAATTCCCCATCCGAAATGGCCAGTGTGAACAAATCTTGTAACCCTTATGCAAAATTCGGTGTACGAAGTGTACATTTGAAGTCCCCTCCCTCCGTGTGGCAATTTCTGCTAGTGGCTGGCTACGCATATGGCTGGCACCTTGACCATGGACTGGGCACATGAATACCATACAGAAAGCCAGATCTCAATCTCAGTAGGAGGCACTCTTTTCACTTTCCTAGGGACGCGTAGTCGTCAGATATAATCTTCATCCCAAGGAACACCCACGCGCTCTCTGTTGCGCGCTGCTACACAGCAGTCGGCGGTACACTGCACCATTGGTCATTGCGATTGGCGTTGCCGCATTAGTATGGCACGCGTTCTCGATCGATCAGACGCTGCAGTTGTGTGTGCCGTCCAAGTGGGAGCCCCGTATGCGCGAGTGAAACGTGCGCCGAATGTACAGTGGTAGTCGTATAAAATGTCTTCAGCACAGTTGTAAAGTGTGGGGAAGCCATGAAAAATAGATGCTAGGTATGTAGGTGCCTACCCAGAATTTCCAAGCGATTTTCACCGCTACTCTGTTGCGCGATTTTCTACTGGATCTGGAACGGTGCTTCATTGTGTTTGAGTCAACAGCTTCTGATGTCAATGCCACGCGGGCTCTCTGTCCGCTTGTGCGCTCGATTATTTATGTGTTTGATTTTTTCATGCCGTAGAGCAGTATTCTAAATGTTCCGTGTCTTCTTCAGGTTCACTGTAGGGTCCTCAAGTTCGGCTTAGTACAGCAAAAACAGTAGCGGCGCATTTCTCAGGTCTGTCCGCAAACGCAAAAAAAAAACATTGGCCGTCCATCTAATATTGTGCGCGAATCGCGACTGCCGATTCTGCGCAACTTTAACAGTATGTGTCGTTAGAGGTGAAACAATTTCGGTAACGAAGGGAATCTTTTGCTTCAATACAAGTCCGTTTATTGACGATGGCTGGCGGATTCCGACTCTTGCTTCTGGCAATCGTTGTGGTCATGGCGTGGATTCCACAGGCGCAAGGTGTTTTTCTGTATATAATTTTGAATGATTTCTTGTTTGCGCGTTCGTACAGTGCAGTTCTAAAATCACGCAGATTTCAGCGCGCCCATTTCCCATGGTGGCTGGCATGTACGACGACCTGTGTCCGCACGATCTCTGCGAGCAGTTCTTCGAGCCCTGTCAGCACAGCTGCTCCTACATCATCAACTATCTGCCCGCCTGCCACTCCTGTCTGGCGCCGCTCTATTGGGAGTGTCTCGACTGCTTCACTTGAAAAGCGGCACTGCAAGCGTCAAGGCGAACGAACACTGACAAGTGACAATTTTGTGACCTCAACGCGAGTGCGCCGGGTAGTCTAGGCGTTTTTGGGGAGCTGTAGAGCAACTGACACGCTGTTGGAGTAAAAGGAAAAATGGGTTGCACGTATTGGGACTGAGCTATAATGGGTCACTTTGGCGATCAGCTTCGCTTTTCGTTTACCGTAAATCCTCCAATAGTGCCCCCAGGACGGTATTGTACTCTGGTACTATTGTAGAATTTACGGTGTGTACGCTGTTGTGTCGGAGCTGCCGTTCAGTTTAAAAGCTCCAGTTCAACCGTCGTACAATTGGTGACGTTTGTAGATTTCACTGTTTTGTTCGCCGCATACATAAGGATTTCGCTGTGTAACAATTCTGCTCCGAGACGACACGATCGACAAGTTCCCAATCCAGCCCCTTTATTGTGCGTAATCGTTGCCGTGCATCGTTGCACTACAAAAATCACAACGAGACTACAATTTACTGGTCAGGTACTATTGATGATGGCGTCTAGGTTTCAATTCTCGGTTCTGGCAATTGTTGTAGCGATGGTGTGGATTCAATACAGTCCAGGTTCTTCACTGTACATTGTTTAGCGCTATCACTAGGTACCGCGTTTTAACTTTGAATAACTCGGGTACGAAAGAATACATTGGCTAAGTTGCTTCATTTTTTGTGTCTGTAGGATCCAGTTTAGAGAGCGTCTAATATGGACTACATTATTCACCGAGCCAATAACTCGCAGTCTGCCCCATTCATTCAAGATTTAAAACTGCGAGCATCTAAACAGCTTCAAGGTTCTTTCCGGCGTGTTCTTGCTTAGATACTGTAGGTGCTTCTTATTGCACCCGATTTCAGCGCGCTCTGTTCCTAAGGCGGCGTGGCTGCACGACTACGATTACGACTACGACGAGTTTTGCCCGCGCAAGCTCTGCGAGCAATTCTTCGAGCCCTGTCAGCGCAGCTGTCTCTTCTCCGTCTCCTACCTGCCCGCCTGCCACTCCTGTCTCGCCCCGTTCTACTGGGAGTGTCTGGACTGCTTTACTTGAGACCTTGGTGCGGGGAAAAGTGAATGATCACGGAAGACCAACGTAGAAGTCAGTAGCGAAGACAACTTGATGAATTGTAGCTACAGTTGTATGCGTTTAAAATTTGCAAAATTTTTTTGGACGAATTTTCGAGGCTTGCATCTACTTACAAATGCGCCGCGTGCACGGTCTTGTTTGTTTGTTTGTTTGTTTTGAGTAAACTCGCGAACCGCTTGACGTACGTGCACGCGCGATGGCTCGATGGGATCCTCGCGACCCCAAGATGGTCATGGGCAAGGTCGATGTTTGATATGCAAATCCATACAGTAGTTATGGCGCATTTTCAAATGTTGCAGCACAGATTAACACTACCAAACGAATTGCACATGGATGAATCAGGGTGTACGCGGCAGCGTACAACCCTAATATGTGACGACTTCTGCAATGCGGCTTTTTGAATTTTCAGTCGCTCATCACTCTTGATTGCCTGAACGGACTGTGGCGAATGATAGCTCAAAAGAACCGCCTTCTAGACCGGAATCGAATAAGCCGTCCCGCGTTTCGGTACTCGAGCGTATTAACACGAAACTTCCGAAAATGTTCCGAAAAAGTGGTGTTTTTTTTTCCTGTTCTGCACACACTTTTTGGGGCGCCGCTCTGGAACGCCTCAGTCGATTGGGACAAAACTTGGCGTGAGCACGCGGTATATGATGGCAACTTTGTGACCGCAAGAAAAATTTATCTAGGTGCTACGGATCTAGAGTTAAGGCCGATTTAGTAATTTTTTGGAACATAGTCGTTTTTTTTTTGGCCAAAATGCGACAAGAGTAAAAGTCGAAAAAAAGCCGAGTAAACCCCCAAATGTTATTTGATTTCCGTAAACAGCTTTACAAAGAAAGTCTAAGACGCTTGCATGACATTTGAAATTCTCACTACATAATGAGATATTGGCAACCAAAATTTCGCAAATTTCGACCAAAAAAACTTTGTCAGCTATAGGCGCTTCAACCGTTTGTGGCAGAGCTGTTCTGCAATGACGAAAGTTAATCGTCCGGACCTGGAATAGGTTGCTTTCGACAAATGGCAGCGCTCCTATGCCCATGTCTCGGTCGGCCCCCTTTGAAATGCCATTTTTTGGGTGTTTTGTCCCAAAAGTTTGTCAGCTATAGGCGCTTCAACCGTTTGTCATACAGCTGTGCTGTAATGATGAAAGTTACTCGTCTGGACCTGGAATAGGTCACTTTCGAGAATTGGAGCGCTCCGATTTCCATGTTTCGCAGCTCGACCCTCTTGGCGCACCCCCATTTTGGGCAAAATTTGGAACTATGATCGTGCATTATTTTTTATTTCCTGAACGAATTCTGGCGCGTGATAGCTCAAAAGAAGCGCATTCAAAGGGGGAATCGATTAAGTCATAACACGCTTCCATACGCTTGTGCATTCCCGAGAAGTTTTTGGAGATGGCAGGACCCACTCTACATAACAAGCTTCTTGGTTCGTCGCCCATTCGCGCCTGCATCAATTGGACGGAAACCTCGCAGGCATCTATGCTCCACATCAAAAAATGAAATCGCCGGAGGGACTCTTGCTACATGACAGCTATGGTTTACTGGGCACATTTTTCTTTTTACCATGTTCCCTAAATCAAGAGGTCGCTGGTTCGAATCCCAGTAACGCCTGCCTGTGCCTTTGCACGTGTCCCCTTGGAAAACCCATCAGCGTTGCTTTACTGCAGTGTCTCCAGTCCATTCCACATTTTTTGTCTCTTTTCTAGGTTCTTTTACCAGAATTTTGGTAATTTTTTGGGCTAGAAAAAATATTTATAGACGAATGCTCGCTACAGCCCCTGATACATGAAAATGACACATCTGCACACCCGCACGCACGCGCGCGCACGCACGCACGCACGCACGCACGCACGCACGCACGCACGCACGCACGCACGCACGCACGCACGCACGCACGCACGCACAATGTGTACAGTGGTACACGCTTTTCATAAGCTTTATGGTGCAACACTGAGCATGCGTCCGTTCTGGTCTGCTGCTGTGGGTTTGTATGTGTGTGCGTGCGTGAGTTTTTGATTAATCTTTCTTTTACGAAAAAACACTGTATTAAGAAAAATTTTGCAGGTGGCTGCAAAAAAAGGAGAATATGTGACGCTCCTTTAGGCCCAGTTTGAAAAAACGCGGTATTAAAAGTAGCCACTTCATCAGATGATCAACTTCAGTTTGGACAAACCGTGTATAATCGAACCAAGCGCAGCAACACGTCACATATTCGGCGTTTGTTGTGCGAGCCATCGCACACAGCCACAACACTACCACTATCAATCCACCCTCACAAACTCTTTCATCTCTCTGACGATGCGCATCATTCATTAGGCATCGTATGGATGGACAGGGCACACAGCCAAAGATTCTGCATAAATAATTTCGCTACCCTGCCCATCTTAAATTTTTAATATGTGGCTTGCCCTTACAGTAAGTGATATGCACCATCAATTCACGATCTTGAGTACCAAGTACATTGTATGCCCTACATTCAATCTTCGATTCTCGTTCATCTTTGTTCCGCTTCTGTTAGCCTGTGCCTATGGACGGACGGAACTGCCATCTGTAGACGTCCAGTCAAGGATAAGGCCCGCTCTCGTCTCTGAGTCCAAGGAATGAAAGGCCTCGGTCCTCATGCAGCCTGGACTGCCTTTCCAGTGATCCAAGCGAGCACAACAAACGCCGAATATGTGACGTGTTGCTGCGCTTGGTTCGATTATACACGGTTTGTCCAAACTGAAGTTGATCATCTGATGAAGTGGCTACTTTTAATACCGCGTTTTTTCAAACTGGGCCTAAAGGAGCGTCACATATTCTCCTTTTTTTGCAGCCACCTGCAAAATTTTCCTTAATTGCATATCAAATGACTCGCCTCGACGTCACGAGTCATTTGCATGTGCTCCCGCATAATTATGCAAATGCATACTGTAGTTGTGGTACATTGTACATTGAACTGTACATTGTAGCTTGCCTAATTGGGAAACTTCCAGAACACGTGCAGGCACGCACGCACGCACGCACGCACGCACGCACGCACGCACGCACGCACGCACGCACGCACGCACGCACTCACCCACGCACGCACGCACGCTCGCACGCACGTGCACGCACGCACGCACGTGCACGCACGCACGCACGCACAGGAGTGCGCGCACGCACGCACGCACGCACGCCAAGCACGCACGCCGAGCACGCACGCACCCACGCCAAGCACGCACGCACCCGCGCACGCACGCACGCGCGCACGCACGCACGCACGCACGCACGCACGCACGCACGCACGCACGCACGCACGCACGCACGCAGCCGCGCACCCACGCACCCACGCCAAGCACGCACGCACGCACGCACGCACGCACGCGCGCACGCACGCACGCACGCACGCACGCACACACACACACGCACGCACGCACGTGCACGGACGCACGCACGGGCGGGCACGCACGCACGCACGCACGCACGCACGCACGCACGCACGCACGCACGCACGCACGCACGCACACACACGCACGCACGCACGCACGTGCACGCACGCACGCACGCACGCACGTGCACGCACGCACGCACGCACGCACGCACGTACGCGGTGTGCTTTCAGGCCACTATCTCAATGCGCACTTTCGGCGCATCGGCCTCGCCGACAGCCAAGTGTGTCTCAAGTGCGGGGTGGAGGACGAAACGTGTCTTCACTTCCTAGGGCAGTGCGACGCCCTCGCGGTGTTGCGCCTCAGACTGTGGGGAATGGCGTACGCCACTCCCCAGCAGATTCGAGAGCTCTCTCTAAAAGATGTCCTGGGGCTGTGCCATGCCTCTGGACGCTTCGAGGAGCTCTAAGAGTGAACGTTGCTTTGGGGTATTCTAAATGGGCCTTTCAAAGGCTTCCTAGAGTCGCCCCCAAACCAACAACAACAACAACAACGCACGTACGCACGCACGCACGCACGCACGCACGCACGTGCACGCACGCACGCACACACACGCACGCACGCATGCACGTGCACGCACGCACGCACGCACGTACGCACGCATGCACGCACGCACGCACGCACGCACGTACATGCACGGACGCACGCACGCGCATACGTACGCACGCACGTGCATGTATGCACGCACGTGCACGCACGCACGCACGCACGCACGCACGAACGCACGCACGCACGCACGTACGAACACAAGCAAGCACGCACGCAGGCAGATGCGTGCACGCACGCACGCACGCACGCACGCACGCACGAACGCACGCACGCACACACGCACGCACGCACGCACGCACGCACGCACGCACGCACGCACGCACGCAGGCACGCCAAGCACGCATGCACTCACGCCAAGCACGCACGCACGCACGCACGCACGCACGCACGCACGCACGCACGCACGCACGCACGCACGCACGCACGCACGCACGCACGCACGCACGCACGCCAAGCACGCATGCACTCACGCCAAGCACGCACGCACGCACGCACGCACGCACGCACAGGGGAGCACAGAGGAGCACAGAATTTGGGCCAGTTTCTGTCAACATGGTGCACGCCTTCACGATCAACAGAGGAACAGAATTTGGGCCAGTTTCTGTCAATGGGGTGCACGCCCTCACGATAAAAAGAGGAACTCAGAATTTGGGCCAGTTTCTGTCAACAGGGTGCACGCCCCCATGGACAAAGGGGAGCATGGAGTTGGGTCCCTCAATGCTGACAACTGTCCTAAGGAACATTCGCCCACAAAAGTAAAAGACAAAGCTACGCGTTTCCTTGCGCATTATCATCACTTCGACGTCATATGCAAAATCAATTGCTTCGTGCCTTAATGTATACATGGCGGCCGAAGGCCGCGCGCGCCTCTAGTTGTAATAAAAGCAACGTGCACGTATAATGTGTGCTCGAGATTTACTTATTCGAGGTCAACTGTAGTTTAGGTACATAGGTACACGAGTTAGATACTTTGAGGTTGAGTTGGCTGGTTGGCCCAGACGGTTCGCTTGACTGACTCCACTTAATTCAACCCCACGTCGTTCCGGCAAATGTCGAGTCGTAATGCCGGGGGAACGTGCCGCGCAGGGTTCTCTGGCTGAAGGTGAGGGAGGCTAAAGGCTGATTCACAATTAACGGTCTTCCCATCGGTCTCGGTCTCGGTCTCGGTGTCGGTCTCGGTCTTCCCATGCAAAACCGCGAAGACCTTTGCGAAGACCGAGACCGAGACCGAGACCGACGATGTTGGGAACTTTGAACATTTGCTCCGGTCTTCATCGGTCTTCATTGAACTCGTGTTGAACGCGCGCGCTACCGTAGTCACGCTTTACTATAGCCGTCACCCTCAAAGAATTTGTCGGTATTCGCATCAGGGTAAAGCGACTAGGAAATTAGCCGAAATTGAAAACAAGGAAGAGTTTACGATGCGTCGTATTCAACAGGTGGAGGCGGCGCCGTCTCCTTGGATAATTGACGACTGCTCTTATACCAAAAATCCCAAAAAAACGGCGGCGGCATGGCTGCACGTTTCTAAAGACACGGCGGCGGTAAAATCTGCGCCGCCATTGCATACGTCAAGTTGGACGGGCTCGACGGCATTGTCCTACATTTTCTGTAAGCGTCGGCAAAAGGGGCAGCGTCAGCGAAAGCGTCGGCAGCAGCGGCAACGGTGTCGACGGCGGCGCTGACGACAGCTCCTGTAGCGGCGTCCGCGCCCCTGGCGGCGGCCAGAAGCGCTGGCGGCGGTCTGCGTCTGCCGCACAATGTCTGTCTGTTTGTCTGGTGGTAGTGCGTTCCCGTCGTCTACTGCGTGTGCTTTTTTTGTTTCCTACGGAAGTCGCATTAAGAATGAAACAGGTCGAAAACAAAGGCCACAGTACGCTCTTTAATACGCTGACAGGCGCGCATTTAACCGAAGATCATTGCAAGACCGGAGGCAACGCGTCGTCAATTTGGCATGGGTCAAAAAGTCCGAGACCGAGACCGAGACCGATGGGAAGACCGAGACCGAGACCGAGACCGAGACCGATGGGAAGACCGTTAATTGTGAATCAGCCTACCCACTTATCGAATTTACCGCCGCCGGCTGCGACCATCGGCTTATAAATAAGCGAAAAATCGAATTTTCTTAGCCGCCGCTATGTAGGCCAAGACACACGACTACACTGTAGTTCTCCCTGCGAGAAGTGACTGAGAGTTTGAAATAGCAAAGTAAACGCGAATAGCCAAAAATGAGAAAAAACACGATTCCTTTCGTGGAATGGCTGCCGGTGAAAGACAATTACGGTGAAAATGACAGCAGAAAAATCTGGAAGTTTGGCTGCGCATGTGGCGTAATGTCGGTTGTAAGTGACTCGCATCTCCATTGTCTCAGAAAAAATGCGGATAATTAAATTTGGGTAAATCAAAATCAAGTTAAATTACTAAGTAACAATGTACATTGGTGAACTCTGACAACGTAAACACGTCCGTTTGTTTGAAAGGCGTTTGTGAGTATAAACCCGGGGTTACTGTTTATTCGTGCAAAACTTTTTTTTTGTTAAATTTGTTTATGGCTTTTCTTTCTCGCTGAATAAACGCACACATCCGACTTTTTTAGCTGCTGAACGCTCTCTGCCTCCTGTTTCACAGCACCGAACTGGTGGCCTATCACATCGTAGGCGAAAGTGCGCGCTTGTCTGTGTCGTTCCAGATGACAGTACAATCGATGATACTCCTCTTTGCGTGTCTTTTTCTCTACGGAGCGTACTCGGTGAGCGCGCACGCACGCACGCACGCACGCACGCACGCACGCACGCACGCACGCACGCACGCACGCACGCACGACGTGATCCTGAATAGGGAAAGGGCGGATGTCTCCTTTTATACGTGGTGTGTACGCTGATCTTGATGTGCGTCGACGCGCTCGCCACCTTTTATGGCGCATTACTCATGTCTATAGACTCTCAGGTGCGAAATCGCAGCTGTTGTATTGATGTGATATTAATTTACTGCAATTTTAAAATGTTTAAACGAAAGCGTTAAAAAATTTCATTTGACATGGTGTATGTTTTTAACTGACACCACTTCCGATTTTTAGCAACCTCATTTACATGTCTGGACTGCGTTTGTGCTGTTCGCCGCAAAGCTGTTTGGAAATGTTTGTTCTTGTTTTTTTGTTTTAAAGTGGCCTTTTCCTACCTATAGTGATGATGAAGATATTTTATTTTAGTTGCTGTGCTTGATTGGTGCATCGGCCACGCACCGTCTGATGGAAGACCAAGCGCTGAAAATGGCTGAAGATAGACGACTGCTTCTGTGAATATTCCAATAAACATTTAAGTTTAATTAACGATAAACCTTGCTGTGGACACTTTACGTTATGCTTCACAGAAGGAAATGTCAGACTGAATTTTGGCCAACGATACCATGTGACTTTGGCCGAGTGGTTAAGGCGTTGGACTGCTAATCCAATGGGGTTTCCCCGCGAGAGTTCGAATCTCTCAGGTCACGATAGTCTTTTTGGCTTTTTTCGGTCATTTTTCTAGAGAAAATGCTTTTATTGACTCTTATCCCACACATTCTGCCCTTCTCCACATTTTTTCCATGAAAAAAGCGCCAAAAACGCCTTTTCTAACCATTTTTTAGTGCAAATGTTTTTATTTACTTATATTCCGAACATTTTAACCTTTTTTCACATTTTTTCCATGAAAAAACACCAAGAACGCCTTCTCTAACCGTTTTTTCAGTGTAAATGCTTTTACTTACTCTTATTCCAAACATTTTACCCTTTTTTCACATTTTTCCATAGAAAAAATCGTCAAAAACGCGACGAACCGGCGTTCTGAACTGCGTGGAGCCGAGCGCGCTGCCGCCGTGGAAGAGCAGCAGCAGCAGCGTCGTCAGACAGTCGTTGGCGTCGGCCAGCTGGCCGGCCGTTGCCGTCGTCGCGACAGCGGCCGCGGTCGCGGGCGACGGAGGCAGCTTCTCGTCCGAGTCGTAGTCGCCGAACGTCGACGGCGGCCCCATGACGATCTGCTCGGCAGAGTCACATCGGAACGGCGGCCGCACACGAACGAACCTCACAGACGTCAACAAATTTTTGCGCTGCATTTTGCTCACCTTACAGTGGCACTCACTCAAGCAACTGTCATATCTTCTTGTTGTGCCGCGCATCTTGACAACGTTCGTTCGTTCGTTCGTTCATTTGTTTGTTCGTTCGTTCATTTGTTTGTTCGTTCGTTCGCATGGCCAATTAGACGGTTTAAAATACCGTAAATCCTTCAATACAACCCCCTCCAAAAGTCCCCCTCCCCTCCAATAGTGCCCCAGAGTATGGCAAGGTTGAAATAATAGAGCCCCCCCACACCTCCAATAGTGCCCCGGGGCGTAAGGGGTATGTTTTGCCATGTGCCTTTTATGGGCAAAAATATAGTGGTAGGTAGATTGGTATATCGTGTATATACACTACTACTAACCAATAATAGTACGTTTCAGCAACTATTAATGGTAAATCAACCATTAAATGTGGCAAAAGTGATCAAAATCACCAAAAAATCGGCAATTTTGACAGCGAAACTAGCATTGCCATTCAAAATTTTTAGGTTGAAATAATAGAAGCGCCCCCCCCCCCCCCCTCCAATAGTGCCCCCGGGTAAGGAGAAGTTGGAAAAGTAGTGCCCCGGAAGCACTATTGGAGGATTTACGGTACCTACATTCATTAATACCTAGATCTACGTGCGAAATCTTGCGTGGATCGACCATTACATCATGTAATTTGTGTTTACCCATGCTTAGCGGCGTCCGCTAGGCGTGGGTGTTTTTTGAAAAAGCTTTAAAAGCTTCGACAGCGCATTACGAAAGCAAATTGTGAATACAATGCGCCTGTACTACATGTTTTGCTTCCGCCTGCGCGCAATGTATGCAGATGCGCCAAGTGCTGCAGGCAAGTAAGTGCCAACAGCCGTCAACAAGCTTCTTAGGCACTTAGGTAGGCACTTGAAAATCTCTCAGAAGCCCAAGTTCCTGCGCAAATGGACTCGATTTATCCGGCTCTTGCATGTCAAGTCCGTTTTCCAACCGCGCAAGTGTTGGCTTCATTCTAAGAAATCTCTCGTTCAAATCCCGACTCTGTCACCATGCGAACTTTCCTAGTTCTCCTTGTGACGCTTCTACAAGCGTTCTCGTGCGTGTTTTGCGCGCCCACTAGTCCGCCGATCGTGATGGTGCCTGTGATAGCGAGATCGCGCATCGTGTCCCTGTGGGACGGCAAGGAAAGCGCGCATGACGAGTCCGAGCCGAATATCTGCGACTGGATCCCAAAACGTATTCTGGAGAGACTTCACTACTGGGTCCACAACGACCACGTCCACCAGCAAGTGGTGCTAAGACAGATGGACATGGCCGTGCGCCACGCTCTCGAGCACGCAATCGAGCACGAGAATAAAAGTGCGTCCACACCGAGCCGTGATTCGGAGCATGTATTTTTCAGTAATTTTTTTGTCATAAACCAGCATAGACTCCTTGATGTTGGCCCAAACTCTCGCCATTCACCAGCCATGCGTCTGTTTCAGCAATTGCATCGATTTTCAAAAATTCTTACTGGACGCGAATCGTTCTCCAAACTGAACGGGGCAAGAATCTCGCCGTCGTGGTCGGCCAGAAGCCTGGGAAGCCGTTCGATCAAGTCAACTGCCACTTCCACATCAAGTTTTCTCATCTAGGCAGGGTCGGTACATCGTAGAGTCGTGTGTAGGAAAGGTACGCCGTGTACGCACAGCGTTGTTTGAAGAAGATCATCAATCGCAACCACATCCAGCATCCATACTATTGTACATACTACTAGGCGCGTACTGGCACGACACAACGGACTCTTTCCACGACCAACTTCAGCCCTACGACTTCCTCGTCATTCTCGTGCAAGACCGAGGCACCGAACGACACTGGAAGAACGTCGACGAATTCCACCCGCACGACGAGATTTGCTGGGGAGTGGAACCGGGACTAATGAAAGGGGCATTCCAAGGTCTCACCGCCGGGAAAGACAAGGCTCAAGTGGCTAGAGAGCTGCTGGAAAAGAGGCTGCAGTCGAAACCGGAGGGTAATGTGGCCGCCTAATCCCTAAAGGATCGTGTACCATTTGGACATGGAAATGTATTCGCAATTTCGCACCCTAGAAGATGTCTTCTTTCAATTTCAACTGGTCTTGATTGAGTTAGGAGTCATTTTTAGTTCAAGTGAGTTGATCTTTCGGGCAGTACGACTCTGTGCGTGTGCGCGTCGTGCTTTTGAATTTTGTCACCAACAGTACTACATCTACCTATGTACAAACATACAACAGTATTCCGATAGCCCTGCTTTAGGCAAATGGATCTCCATCGTGGCGAGCGGCATCAACGACACCAACGCGCACATGCAGGTGCTCTATCGTCCTTCGCTATCGCGCGAGGCCAACAACTTCTGCAAGAAGGCGGTCGGCCATACGTACGCCGTGCTCGCCCTACAGTCGCGAATGCCAATAAAACCGCTGAAAGTTGAGAAAGAAGCACCGGCGGCTTTGCCACCAGCCCAGGAGACAGGGGATGCGATCCAAGCAGCAGCCGAAGAGCAAAAGCCAGACGGTACGAAGAAGCCGCCAGCAGGTCCAGCTGGCCGACCAGGAAATGAGATGCGGACAGACAGCCGTCAGGGAACACCTCTATCTCAGGGCCCACTCCCAACTAATATCACCAGTGTCGAGAAGAAACCCAATCGAGTGGACACAACAGATGGAACGGGCGAAGCAGTTGAAATTGCCGAACCAGTTGAAATTGGCAAACCAAATGAAAACCGCGAAGTAGTTGAAATTGACAAACCAGATGATAACTGGTCCAGCGCCATTCAGCAGCCCATGAATGTGGCGGTTACTACACTGTTGTGGAATGGCCATCGCCGTGTGGTGCACGAGAAAGAGGTGAAAGACAAGTGCAACTGGCTGACGCAGCAGATTCAGAACGAGAAGCAGGGCTGGATCAAGGATCAGGTGGACAAGATCAGCGTCATGAACACGCTCTTTGAAAGCATCGACTTTAAGCTGAACTCGGCCGATCAGCAGAAGGACAAGAGTAGGTTGGCTTGAGTGTCTCTTCTTGCTGCTCAGTGCATATTTCTGTGATACATGTATGGGACCCTGTTTAAACCATCAGAACTGTTTCTACCAAAAGCACACAAAGTTGTTCAAACCTGTCCAGAATGATAAAAGCGAGTGTGATAAACGAAACAATAAAACAATAAAATATCGCTACTCTTTTCAGATTTTGATTAAAAAAAGAACCCGTTTACCACCCACTCGCCTGCTCGGGCATGACCAGAACGCGCCCATTTCTTTCAGAGATCGCCAAGCTGTTCAGTGACTCGGTCTGGACTAGGCTTGTAGTCGACGACGAGGTTTCAGACACCCTCTCCATCGCCGTGGGCAACCGACGCGGCTCTCCAATTAAGGAACATCTGTTCTGCAGATCGGAGTTTGAGTTTCAGATCAAGAACGAGGTTCAAACATGCTCGAGATTAGAGTAGAGTATTTGAGACGAGCGAGCGAGCGAGACTGTGACCAACTTGTCCCACTATCTGGCACTCCCAGATTCATCTCTCGCACAATTCAGGTCTACAAATTCGAAAGTTTTATCGGACAGGACAAAACTGGGAATCTGCGATATATAAAGATGGAAGAGAACGACGAAGATTACCTGGATGTCGATGCGGACTGCAATAAGGCTCTCCAGGCCATTATCGATGACACGGTTGTACAGTTAGACGAGGGATTGCCCAGGAAGCAAGCAGTTGTCAGCCTGGTTGACGCGGCCACTGAAGCATTTCCGGGTTGGAAAAGCAAATTCCAAATACAGTAAATTCTCGAACAACGTCCCCCTCCAATAGTACCCCGAGAAGAGGTTGAAAGTATAGTGCCCTTGGGGACCTATTGAAGGATTTTCGATACAGAGCACTCCAATAGTGCACCTTGCTCCACTGGCGCCTACAGAGAATTTGAAATTCTGGCGCCCCTCTTACATTGTATACAGTGCCAAGGGGTAGGTATTGTAGCTTATGCTTTGTGCCTTTTGTACTTGCGTATAGATTTGTATGGTGAATACAGCCACCAATATGAATCGTCTACCTATGTACTTATTTAGTATGTAAACAAAATGATTGAAAATTGTAGGAACCTGGCTTGGACTCATTGCTGATGGTCTCGAGCCAGACAACTCCATATTCAAAGTGCTCTACAGACAGTCCAACTCCAAGGCATCCAATGGCGCTGGTGCCTGCATAAAAACCATCGACGGCACTACGATTTTAATTTCTCTTCACTCGAACCAAGACCTGCGCGAGAAAGTTGGGGAAATGGCCATGGAACAACAAACCGAGAAACCTGACAGTCAGCCTGCTGAGAAAATTCAGTTGATACCTGAAAGCCCAAGTGATGAAAACAAGGCTAAGGCTACCAAAAAGACAACTGATAAAAAGCAGCCAAAGCCTAGTGATAAATGCAAAGAATGTATGCAGTACTGCAAAAATATGTAGCTGCTACTGGCAGTTTTTCTTTTGTCTTAACTTTTTCGTGTGTTGAAGAATACCGTTGATATGCTGGCTTATTGGCAAGCTCTCAAATGAGCTTGAAAACCGTCTTTCGTATTACATTGTTGGTACTGTAGCTAGTGAAACGTCACGGCAGTCAGCAGAGTCATACCCCAAGAATCACTGTCGCCGACACTGTTCACATTCCATGAGCTAGCGCACTGCAACCGGGCGTCTAAGTAGGGTATGCCATTCTTGAGTCCACCCCCTCCCCCTCCTAACAAAAGACATATCAACAGTCGCAGCGCTGCGCAGAGGTGCTGCTACAAGAAAACTGAGTTCCACTCGTCCAAACCCTTCCTCTTCTCAAAGTCTCAAGACTTCTCAAACTGAGGCGCTTCTTTGCCAGCTGCCTGGCAGCAGCTACATAGGCATGCAAGTATGCTCGAAAAAGCGATGTTTTTCAAGTCCGCTTTATCTTCTCACCAACAGTTTTACTTCCAATCTTAAGACACTTTTGAATTTTCAGAGCGTCATCCCGGTGTAAGTAAAAAAACGCCGGTGTTAGTAAAGGCGCACCGCAATATCGTCGGACGCAGCGGACGCACGTACAAATTAATTATGTTTCGTCTTCAGTGTAGTAACGTCCTAATTGCGAAACTTTTGAGGAGTTAATTAAAAAAAATAATAAACTTGTATTTAATTATTTCGCAATGGTGGTGCCAGCCTTTGCGTCGCGGGTCATTATTCTGTCGGCTGGCACTCTCTACCCCGCCTACAGGTCCTACAAGGCGGTCAGAACCAAGGATGTGCGGGAGTACGTCAAGTGGATGATGTTTGTTTATTACTTTTTCTTTCTAATGGCTTTTTTTAATTATTTATATAATTACTTTCTCGAGTAATTTAATTAAATTGACAAAGGAATGAGTCATGTAGATTTTCAAGTGACGGCGGTTTGCACCTTTGCAGAATTTTGGCATTTTTTTAATTTTTGCGTTCTTTTTTAGGTACTGGATAGTCTTTGCGCTGTTCACGTCAGCGGAGTGCTTTCTGGACGTGTTCTTGGTCTGGATGCCGTTCTACTACGAGCTCAAGGTCCTCTTCGTCCTCTGGCTGCTGAGTCCTTGGACGAAAGGGGCTAGCATCCTCTACAGAAAGGTGGCTATAACACCAGAGGTGTAACTGGCCATCGAAGTTGGGGGGGGGGGTGAATCTGGGATTTTTCAAAAGTCGCTGGGGGTGACCTGCACGGCCAAAGTTGACACAATTTCTCTTTTTCCAGCCTCAATAATGACCTAGAAAATGCTTCGTGTATGCTGAAAAGAAAACACAGCAAAAATTTGTGCAGGCAAAAATTTGTGAATTTTTTTGGCTAAAAACGCGCTTCAGTGACTCTAAAAATGGTCAGTTGGAGCAAAAAACAGCGCCGCAGGCAAAATTTGGTGATTTTTCGGCCGAAAACACGCCTAAAAGACTCCAAAATGGTCTGTAGGTGCGTAAAATACAGCGCCGCAGGCGAAATTGTTGACATTTGGACAATAAATGCTGCTCGCAGGCCTAAAAAACACCTTGGGAAGTATGAGAAACACAATTCAGCCATAGGGTAACCTGCAGTCAGTGCAAGATTGACTAAAGCTGGGGGGGGGTGGTCCTACTTCTCGTGCAGGATTGACCGAAGCTGGGGGGGGGGGGTGAACCCTACTTACACTTATGCCAAAAAGTACCCATTTTACACGATATTATGGTGCAAAATCATCCACTTCGACCACCCCTCCTCCAATATTTTCGGGACGGCTCTAGACCCCGCCCCCTCGAAACACCCAGAGACCCCCCTCCCTGGCTTTTGGGTGGACCAATCTACACCTATGCCTTTCAGTGGATCCACCCGACGCTGAGTCGTCACGAGGGCGACATCGACGGCCTCATTAGCCAGGCGCGCGAGGAGGGCTGTCGGGCGGTGGTGCGAGCGGGCAGTCAGGGCATCGTGCTGGCGAGGGAGGCGCTGATCAGGAGCTACACCACCCTCCAGGAGACCCACAAGAGCTGGTCCGTCAACGACCTCAGCAGAATCGGAGAGAGGGAGGAGGCCGAGTACAGGAGGGTGCGTCAGCGCGTGCGCTTCCGTTACACACCCTCCTCTCCTCTCCTACGATTTACCCCCCCCCCCCCGGATCTAATATGGGTACGGTGCGTGGAATATTTTTTAATCAGAATTCACCGTGTGCGGATCGAGGCGGTCCGCCCTACCTACACCCATACGCTCTACTACTACAGAATTCCCTGTACAAATGCAATATACAGGTGGGTACTTTTTGGTCAAAAACACTTGTCTTGGGAAGTTGGTGAAAGTTCAAATATTTATCCGGGGGAGGGCAGGCAACCAGCCGGTTGCATGCAGGCCCGCTCCCCCCTTATTTTCAGGCATGGTTTGTGCGTGCGCGTTCGCTTGTGCGTCCCACGGCCCTAAGACGAGTTCGTTCTTCGTTCCAGCAGCGCAGTCGGCGTCGCGGGCTCGCCGAGCGGCCGATCATCGAAGAATTTGACGAGGATGGCGGAGGGAACAGCGATTTCGCTGCCGGCGAAGATTTTGCAGACGATGGAAATTCGAATTTTTCAAATCCGTCGCGCCCCAAGAGGCGCGAGGAGGATCTGCGCTACGCCGATGACGACGACGACGAGGCTGCGCGTGCTGTCGACGAGCAATTTGCATATCTGGGTACGGTAGGCGTAACTGCTTCCGTACGCCAACATCGGGACCTACGTACATACACGTTTTCAATATTGAGAGAGGTTTTCTCGCAAATTATCCGGGATGACGATGGCCATTGGGGGCCTTGATCGCGCAAAAAAAGGCGGGACGGGTTTGGCCAGTGTGGGACCCGTAGCCCCCCCCCCCCCCCTAAGCCCACCTATGCGTACATAGCGCGCATACTTGCACGCACACACACACAGCTTCGACTAACATGCTCGTTTTTCAGACGACGAAGCTGACGGCGACGAATTCGACGCGGCGCCGCCGGCGCGCCGCGCCACGGTGGGACGGTCGACTCGGCCTAAGAATTCGACCTCGATCGGTTCGACCTCACGAAGTTCCGCCTCGGCCTCGAAGCGCCGCTCGCTCCACATACCGGCCGGCTATGAGAATATCGATGGCTACGCTACGCTGCCCAAATCCTATGGGTCGAGCCATTCGAAACAGCGCCAAAGACTCCCGGCGGATGTCAGCAAGGGGAAACGCGAAAAATAATTGGGTGAACTTAAAAGACGGCAATTGTACGTTGTCGACTGCAGAAGAGCGGTCGTTTAAAAAAAAAACTTTTGGAAGAGAAAACTCAGAATCCTTTAAATGAAAGAAAAGGAAAGCCGTCGCGCAAGCTACTGTGACTTCCTACCCAAAGTCGCGTAGGAACGAAGGCAGCTACTGCTACATACTACTGCTGGATTTTGAATGTATTGAAATTAAATTACGATACATTCGCGCCAGTGTACTGTACATAGAGTCGTATGCGTGAAACTGGCCCTTGGCTCTCGCCTTTTGTTCGAAGCACTCAACACTCAAATTCTGAAATACTAACGTGTTGGACGCTTTTAAAATAATTTTATCAATAGAGGGAATTGAAATGGCATTTTTTGGAATTAAAACGTGCACCCCTCCTGTGTCGGCCGAAATAAAACAGTCACCACTGCAAATCCTACCAGTCAAACCTTAACAAAATCCTCCTCTGTGGCCCTTTTCTCGTGTACGTTGGAATAATCGGAGGAAATTTGAATTTGCGCGCTCTACCGTATACATACGTGTGTGATCTGCTGTGCTGGGTATGTACCGCACACGTTTCGTTTCTCCACCTTTTTGGAATGAGTCAAGGACTTTTGCCTCTCTTTTTTTTCCGATTTACTCTGGCGCCCCCCTTTTGTTCTGATCGTTTTGTCATGCTCCTCTCTTTTGTCTGTCTGGCGCTCTCTATTTTTTTGGTCCCCGCGCTCAATCCTTGTAGATAGTATCGTATTTCGCGCGACTTTTTCGACGGGAAATACGCAAAGGTTACGTACAGTAGTCTAAAAATAGTGCCGCCTGCTCTCTGTGCCCCATGCTGATGTGGTGGTGGCGGCGTGTGCGTGAATACGTTGTTGTGGGGTTCTCCGCGCAATAAAGGGACTGTGCTGTGGCGACCATCTATGGCTCTGCACATTGACATTGACGACAACTCTGCTGCTGGCAGCTGTGCTAGTGAGAACGGCTGGCATTGGAAAGGTGGTGGTTAGGATCGGCGTAAACTTGAGACGAGTGTTCACACGGAGATTTGCATGAGTTGCCACTGCTAGAGAGAGATCGCCCAGTCCTCTCTTACGAGGTGTACATATGCTAGCGTCCACGCCCGGATACTCGGGCGTAGACGCTAACCCTTAGACAATGGAAACCAATGCAGCAGCAGGTACAGTACATACGGTACGTAGTCTTCGTTGGTTGATCAGAGCATGAAGCATATCAGAGTAGCAATATTCGCCACATTTTCACCGGGATGCTTGAGGTTCGTCATCTCATTCCGCACAGCCACCTGTGACAAGAAACGTCTTGATGGAGCCAAAAATTTTGCCCCACTGCAATGAATCGTTGCATTTTGTAATATCACCATCGGCACAGAAGGTATTTCACAGTCTTCCAAAGCTCCCACACATCGAACAAACCAACCAACAAACGACATGAACGACCGAACAAACAAATAACAAGTCGACATGCACTGCACTTCACCTCACATATCACACACGTCGCACGGCCAATAATGACAACCACACACAACGTCCGTATCAAACACACTGCGTATTTTAGACGAAACTGTAGGCCCAAGGAGTAGTGTAGACTGTAAAGTACCAGCGACTACCCCCTTTTACTGATTGCGCTCGTTCGTCGCCTGCGTAGTCGATTTGGGAGCGACAGTGGTAACTCGAAAGTCGGCGGCCGATGCCTTGGCCTTGAGGTGCAGTATCTCGAGCATCTGCTCACGGACGGGCGTGCTGAGGGCGGTGATCACGAACGGATTGATCAGACAGAGCGTGTCCAGCGTGAAGAAGTACAAGCCCTGGACGCTCGCGAACGAGTTGGTCAAGGAGAAGATCAGCCAGCAGTAGGAGACGATCAGCGCCTAAAACGGGGGATATAGGGAATTGTGTGTGTGTGCGTGCGTGCGTGCGCGCGCGCGTGCGTGCGTGCGTGCGTGCGGGTGCGTACGTGCGACTCCAAAACCTGCAAGAAGATCAGCAATCCAGAGATGGCCAGTTTCACTTCGGCCATTTGCAGCTGATCGCTTCTCTTACTCAGCACGCGGGCGATCATCGCGGCGTAGAGCCCCAGCATCAGTGCCGAACAGGCGATCGTGATCATTGACTGAACGCGTGAGGAAATTTCACTAACCGTTGAAGTTGAAGCAGGCTACTGTACTTCCGTCATTTTACGCAGTTTGCAATCGTATTTTCCTTTCTATGGCGTCTCCCTCGCTTGTTAGTTGTGCGACAGGGTGTATAGTTATCCAATAGTGCCCCCTCCCCTAGTGTCCAGTAAATGCAACCATGAAATTTTGGAAAACGATTTAGAGAAACGACAGTGCATATTACCGGTCAAAAAACAGTTGACGACGAGTCTGCAGTGCCCCCCCCCCCATCTCCAATAGTACCCTCTATCCAGCTGTGCTCGGGTAGCTGAAGGGAAGGCTGATGTAATCGTGCCCCAGGGGCATTATTCTAGACTGTACAGTACGCGTCGCACCGCGGAGAAGAAGAGCGGTCTGGTGTAGGGGTCTCGCCAGATGACGACGACCTCCGTTTCGTTGGGCGGCCTCACGAAGCCGATGTCGGCCCAGGGGAAGAAGGCGACGTCGTACACGGCCACCGGTATCACCCACTGGACGAGCACCAACGCCTTGTAGCCGTAGCGCCGCCACAGCTGCAAGCGCGACCATTATCCACTAACGAGGACTTCCCTGCCAATGGGCTTTCTCGTGTTGTCGTCGTCTGTACATATGTATTACCTACCTACCTGTACCAAACATTGGACAGAGCAGCAGCTTGGCCAGCAAATCATTGCACCTTTAAGCATTTTTTTATTCTTCAATCCACCATCACTGGAGAGTGGCAGTCATTGGAGGGGGGGGGGGCGTACCTGCTCGTGCTTGGAGTAGAAACAGATGGCGGTGAAGCGATTGAGTGCGATGAACAGTACGCCCAGAGTCTGTGACGCGCTCATCTGGATCGCAATTGTGATTGCCAACTTCCCCGCGATCTAGAAGCTTCGATGTTGATTGGCACGCACGCACGCACGCACGCACGCACCGGATCCAAGCTAGTGTAAAAGTCGTAAAAGAGGCCCCAGACTCGAGGGCGCGACAAAAGCCATTGGTGGGCCGCATTTTCAAAGTCGGACAGTCCAGCGAACAGACAGACGACGAAAAACGACGACCGCAATCGCTCGTCTTCCTTTCTGCCGCGCCTGAGAGGCGAATTAAAACGTGCTTTTACATTAATTTTTTGGATTAATTTAAATTCAAATTTCACCTACCAAATAGCGTAAAGAAAGAGAGCATAGAATGGCAGACAGATAGCGTAGGCGGTCAAAGAAATGACCATTTGGACGCATAGCCATGTTCCGCACAGCAAATCTGCCATTTCTCCAAACAAAATTTCTACTTCGTTGGTTTGCAATGCTTACTTGCTTTGTTCTGGCCGCGTTACTTTTTTGAAAATTTTATCCAATACAACAGCGTGGAGAAGAACGCAAATGAACGGGGTTTTTGCACTATCACCGTACTCTGCTCTGCTCTCTCTCTAGTGGATTTGCGGAATGCGCCAATCAATCGACCGTTGTGCGACACGGTTGTTGCGCTAAGCTCCAGCTAGTAATTACTGCTCAACAATCGACTGAGCGTGAGCGGATCTCGTTTTGGAGTACAGTTATAGGTGTAGATAGAAGTGCTGGCATTGTCCCGGATCGGCCGTCTCGGCTCAGTAGCTCGGCTCGGTCAGGTGCATTTACGGCTCCGCCTGACTTATAGGTGTAGATGTACTAGATAGAAGTGCTCTGGCATTGTCGCGACTCAGTAACTCGTCTCGAGGCCGAAGTGCCTTTACACACGCTACCTGACGTCACGTTCTTGAGGTCGAGGGGAAGTCGAGGGGAACTTGCTCTGTCGATTCTTTTATAAATTGCGGATTATGCGGTTTGCGACACGGTGAGGATCTGAAGCCGATTGAGCTTTCCAGCTAGAAATTACTGCTCAACAATCGACTGAGCGTGAACGGATCTCGTTTTGGAGTACAGTTATAGGTGTAGATAGAAGTGCTGGCATTGTCCCGGATCGGCCGTCTCGGCTCAGTAGCTCGGCTCGGTCAGGTGCATTTACGGCTCCGCCTGACGTCACGTTGTTGAAGGGAAAGAGTATTTTTTGTGTATTCCTCTGTCGATCCTTGAATTCTGGATTAGCCGCCAAAAGTGACTAAAACCAAAGTGAAGCGCCTAAAGGAACCTCGTTAGTGTTCATACAAGTCGACGACATGCACCACATTTCACTGGCAAAGACAACCACTTTCAGCAACGGTACAAGAGCCACTATCGGACCAACCAAAAAGCAAAAACACCGGAAGGGCTACGTTGACTGCCCCCTTTAGCGATCGCGCCCACTCGTTGTCGGCACGGTCGTTTTGGGCGCGACGGTGGTGGCGCGAAAGTCGGCGGGCGAGGCGCGGGCCTTGATGTGTAGTATCTCGAGCATCTGATCGCGGACGGGCGTGCTGAGGGCGGTGATCACGAACGGATTGATCAGACAGAGCGTGTCCAGCGTGAAGAAGTACAACTCCTGGACGTCGGCGAATGAGTTGGTCACGGAAAAGGACAGCACGCAGTAGGAGACGAGCAGCGCCTGGAATTGCGTTGCAAACCGGTGCGTGCGCGCGTGTGTGCGTGCGTGTGTGCGTGCGAGCGAGCGAGCGAGCGAGCGAGCGAGCGAGCGAGCGTACGTACGTGCATGCGTGCGCGCGTGCGTGCGTGCGTGCGTGCGTGCGTGCGTGCGTGCGTGCGTGCGTGCGTGCGTGCGTGCGTGCGTGCGTGCGTGCGTGCGTGCGTGCGTGCGTGCGTGCGTGCGTGCGTGCGTGCGTGCGTGCGTTCGCCTACTCCAAAACCTGCAAGAAGATCAGCAGTCCAGAAATGGCCAGTTTTACTTCTGCCATCTGCAACTGATCGCTTCGTCTGCTCAGCACGCGGCCGATCATCGCGACGTAGAGCACGAGCATCATTGCCGAACAGGCGATGGTGATCATAGACTGAAAGTTTGACAAGTTTGACAATAGAAAGTGGCTGTAGAGCAGAATCAAGGGTCTGGAGTAGGTTACAATCATAGATTTCTTTGATGCTGACGTCCTCATACTCTCAACTCCACACTAAATTCTCGAGTAACGCCATTTCAGGATACAAAAAAAGCATTATACCATGCAACTGCTGCGGTAGACACTAAAGCTGCAAACCGGCCAAATGTTCGGTTTGTCGGTTTCGGTAACACCGAAAATAGTAATTGTCGGCATTTTCGGTACTGTATACAACGCCCTTGAAAAGTTTGGTATTGTCGGTATTCGGTTCGCTATTTGATTCAAAAATTGGTATGTGCGATTGGGAGAATTATCATTTTGGTTTTGACGTTCCTCATGTGCCTCCTACTATTTTTTTTAGTGCAGCGGCTCGCTTTTGCTGGATTTGGTCGACATGCAGTGAGCACTGCAGGTGCGGTACGCTGGCGAAAAAAGCCGCTAGCTCGCAGCGCAGATGGTGGTGGGCTGAGGTGCAGCTGATACATAGGCAAGCTCAGCTACACATTACTTACTTGCCAAACGAGTGTGCACGCACACTTGGTCATACGCAGGTAACAACGCACAACGGAGAAGAAGAGTGGTCTGGTGTAGGGGTCTCGCCAGATGACGACGACCTCCGTCTCGTTGGGCGGCCTCACGAAGCCGATGTCGGCCCAGGGGAAGAAGGCGACGTCGTACACGGCCACCGGCACCACCCACTGGATCAGCACCAGCGCCTTGTAGCCGTAACGCCGCCACAGCTGCAATGGATGGATGGATCACTCTTTTTGGTACAGTGTACGTACTGGTCGTATATTTCGCGGACATTTTGAATCCCTTCTCCGCGACTTGATGGAATGACTTTAAATTTTAATAGGCGTTCCACGGAATGGTGAAACGAAGAAAGAAACGCAGGTAACGGGATTGTTTAAACCATTTATAGATGACGTTGGCTACCGTATGTAGTACATTATGTAGTCCACCTCTGAGATGGTACCGTACATATACCTGCTCGTGTTTCGAGTACCAAAAAATCGCCGAGAAGCGATTCAGCGCTATGAAAAGTACGCCCGCTATCTGCGAGGCGCTCATCTGCATCGAAATCGTGATTGCCAACTTGCCGGCAATCTAAATTTGCATTGGTTGGCATGGCACGCACGCACGCACGCACGCGCGCCCGCACGCACACACACACACACACGCTCGCACGCACGTCCGCACGCACGCACGCGCGCACGCACGCAAGGACGCAAGGACGCACGCATGCACTCAGGCACTCACTCACGCACGCACGCACGCACGCACGCACGCACGCACGCACGCACGCACGCACGCACGCACGCACGCACGCACGCACGCACGCACGCACGCACGCACGCACGCACGCACGCACGCACGCACGCACGCACGCACGCACCGGATCCAAGCTAGTGTAAAGGTCGTAAAAGAGGCCCCAGACTCGAGGGCGAGACAAAAGCCATTGATGGGCCGCATTCTCAAAGTCGGACAAACCGACGAACAAGCAGACAACAAAAAACGACGACCGCAAACGCTCGTCTTCCTTACGGCCGCGCCTGAGAGGGAGACGTTCAAAAAAGTTAATTGATTCTTTTTTTAGTTCTCTCAGTGTTGTCCCTATTTTTAGAAAGTGTATATTTCTTTTCTACAGCCGTTCGGGTTACGCCCAAAGTGTAGCGGTCGACCGCCTCCCAGATGGCGTAAAGAAAGAGGGCGTAAAATGGCAAGCAAATTCCGTAAGCTGTTAGAGACGCGACCATCTGTACGCACAGCCATGTGGAACATAACAAATCCGCCATTTTCCTGACCAAAATATTCTGTAACTGCGCCAAGAATTGTTTGAGTTAGCTGTGAGTTAGTTAGCTGATATAGTAGCTCGCTGCGTTTTTCCGTAGCCGTAAATTGTAGCCGTGAATATCATGCCGAAATAAATATTTCCTGGCGCAGCACGTAGGAAACGGATGAGGATTGCGTCAAGACAGAGTGTGTTGTGCCACGATATCGGAGAAACTTATTGCTTCAGCAGCTGTAGTCATTAGCGACAAACAATAGGCCGAATTGGTGCATTAGGTCTGGCGAAGAACGCGCCTTGCGTGTCCGGGGTCTGCGTGTTTATTTGTCGACGGTGCACTCAAGTACGGACCACTCCACTCTGGAGACACGCAGTCCTTACCCAATGTACTCACAGAACATGCACGTTAGGCATGTTAGGCATGAATGTTAGCAAGTGGTCTGTCTTCTTCCCGAGTTGTGGAGTGCGTATAGAACATGCAATTCACGTCTGCCCTGAGCTGTGAGCGGTGGTGGTTAAAGCCCGATTTATAACCATGGGACACGGACACGGACACGGACACGGCAAGGGACACGGACACGGACACGGACACGCAAATATCCGGCCCCGATTTATAACCATGGATCTTTTCGGAACGGATGCGGCTCAAAATTGAAGCATACAGTAAGAAAAAACGCTACGACAGTACCGTGCCTACACTAGTTTTAGAATTGTCCAAATTGTTTAAAATATCGGAAAAAGTGAACGTTAAAGTCGATAAACGGATGAACGATGACGTTAAACGGATCAAAAACTGTTTACCTATATCCGTCCTTAGCGCTGCGCTGAATTTGCGCAAGGCGCGCCATTTCAAATGTAGGAAGGGATACGGGTGTCCGGGGGACAAAAGATAAAAGTTGGCCAACTCGTGTCCGCGGACTGTCCGGGGGACAGGTCCATGGTTATAAATCGGGGTGTCCGTGTCCCTTGCCGTGTCCGTGTCCGTGTCCGTGTCCGTGTCCCACGGTTATAAATCGGGCTTAATACTGAAACTCAACATGTTCGCTTCTAGCAGGCAGTTGACTTTTCGCACAAATCTACTTAATGTGGCTATCTGCTTGTATTTGCAGTTTTCAGAAAGTTCGAAATTGATTGAGCGCCGCTCGCTCAGTGTGCATTCAAACGTTGATACTCTAGAATAGAACACCCTGTACATACATGTTAGCAACTGGAAACCTATGATGCGCTTCAATGCGATAAATGCTGTGAAGCAGCGACACAACGGGTTTGCAGCATGGCCAATTGTTGTTGGGCTACGAGCGTTTTCGATAAAGAGCTCGGGAATCAATATTCTGTTATTTGATCGATTTCCCGACGGGACTCGTCACTGTGCTCACCAAGCTCAAACCTGCTCAATAAATGTTGCAATCCGCGTTCTGGGTATATATAGTAGACTTTAGTGAGTGAACGATGCACTACCGTGCGGAAAAGTTAACTCCCATCCCTGCGCATTCGGGGTTGGTGCAGCTGGTTTGGGGTTCCAGCACCTCAGCTCTCGGGCTGAGCACGTCCTCCCCTCCGCTTCGGCCTGTGAAAAGGTGCCAGGGGGAGACGTCTTCGGATGGATTCCCTTGCCTGAGGCGGAGGGCAGAGGTGCTTCGTGCTGTCTCTGCAACTTCTGCGCGGTGGTCACTGTTTTTTTTTTGCAAGTACTTATACCGATGTAGCGTGTTCGTCTGGGAAGTGGCACTGTCGCACTTGCTCACTGCGAAATTGACAGCACCAACACAGCACAGGGCCGTGAACAATCAATGATTGTGCGGGTCAGCAGCAATGAGTATCACATCGCCGTTCGAACTCTGCAGATCGCGCGAAAGATTCTCGCGGTCGCCAATGGCAAAGGCGCGCCGAGTTCGTCAGCGTACACCCACCCCCACGTCCCTCGATTCAACACCGTACACAATGACACCAACATATCTGTTTAGCATGATGCAGCTAGTCAAAACAAAACACGCGCAAAAAATAACCGCAACAAATGTCCAACATGTCCAACGAGTGTACGAAACAACGTGTCGAACCTTCAAAGGAATAACTTCGCGTTCAGGATTTATTTGAAACGACATGACACGCAAATTGAGCATTATTTACTCTTATCATTCACCCGTTTCACTTGGTACCTAAAGAACGGTTTCAGTATGACAATGTGCATCCATGTTGGCAGCAATGTCATGAGGGTTGCCTAAAGCAAATATATTGCACTTGCTTAGCTTGCTCGTGTGCTGTACAATTTTAAAATTGTACAGTCATTTCGTAAGCTCTCTGTAAAATGAAGTGTCACGTCTCACTTGGATGTCGTGTTGTATGCATCCTGTGGTGATGTTGTACGCGCCAAAAATGTCCAGCGCTTGTTTCGCGTAGTCCTTTGCCGACACGACGAACCAGCCATCGGCTTCTGTGTCGGCGTAATGCGTCATTTTTGTCGCGACTATTATTGGCACCAAGCACTGAAAAGCAACGCACCCAAATATTTTGTTTAACAAAATAAATCAACAAAAATAAAACCTGAAAGGCGATGTTTGTATCGCTGTATTCGGCGGCCAGCGATTGCGCCAGGAAACTTTGAAACGTCTTGGAAGATGGGTATGTGCTGAAAAACGGCATGGGACGCCAACCTGAACATTCAACAATTTTCCAAACACAAAGCCACTTCAAATCATTGAAAAACCTGTCAAAGATGCCACCGTGATAATACCACCGCTGTTGCGTTGTACCATCTGTGGCAGAACCATTTGGATCATCTGCAAGTGGACGCACAAAAAGTCCATAGTTTTTCCAATAAAAAAATTAAGGAAAACATTTGAAACGTGCCCCAACGGTTGAGATGTCGTTGACTTTCAGAATCTTTTCCGCCAATCCGTACGGCTGGTCGGCGAAACGGCCGATATTCTCCGGTGCTATTCCAACGCAGTTGACTAAACGCTCGCAAATCACAATCAACATAGCCAACGTTATTTGTCTATAAGCAACGTGTTTATCACATTGTCAATTCGCACAAGATCCCTAACAATTGAACTAGGTATACATAAATGCCGAAACAGAGTGCAATTTCTGGTTTTCTGTTTCCCGGTAAAATTGAATGAAAGCTGTTGTGTGTTATTGAGCTTGTTGCATGCATACCGTAGGTGCATTCTACATTAGATGTTCTGGCTATATGCGGCGCATCGCATGCTTACGAAGAGCACCAACATTTTGGAAAACCAACCGAGCAATCCAATGGTGTACCCGCTCAAAGTGTCCCTCATGGAGTCGATCGCGGTCTCCCCCGAGAAGTCAAACACGATTGTCTTCGAGCCAGCACCGTACACTTTTTCTAAACGGTAGGTTTAATGCGTTTTTCTTTTATTTGCACAAGCAAATCACGAAAATGCAATTTACGCAATTCGCTTGCGAGCTGCGCGAGTTTGTCGGGGTTGCGGCCGATTAGAATGAACTTGAGAAAGCCGCGCTCCGCCAGTTCGAACGTCAATGCCCTGCCAATTCCGTCGGTGCAGCCAGTGATCACTAAAAAAATATATTTTATCTTCTGTTGCACTTTGTTTAGCTATTTACTGCGCTGTTCTTTCTGTAGCATGTGTCCACTGTCCATGCGTGCATATGCACAAGCAGCTGACGGTTTTATGATTTACTATTTAGTACTGTTACCAGTTAATCCCGAATTCGTACCAATTTTCGGAAGCCCCACCTGCCCAGTCTTCTTTAAAGTCCTCCACACTAGCAAAGAATTCAAATTTCTTTGCCAGTCTCGCCAAACAAGGCCGCACGACGTGCGTCAGTGCTCTCAGCGTTCGAAACAACGCGTAGAGTTTCAGGAGCCAGCAGGCATGCTCCAGTAGCCAATCCAGCATATTTTCTGTTGGAATTCAATCGATTATTAGTGCGCGTGCCAATGCGTGTCCACACTACGCAATGCTATAGGCGCTGCCACCGAGTAGAAAGTTGTGAGTGAGAGAGAGAGAGAAGAGCGCGCGGCCTCGAAAGCGCGCGCGCTCCGCTGTCAGTCAAGGTCGCTGACACGCGGGCGT